>ML283523.1:1674-30291 GCA_005239495.1 Nicotiana undulata | reverse complement strand
ACTCTCCAAAACCCCTTAGATCAAACTTAGGATTTCAAGAAAAGTCAAATGGCTCATCAATACTTCGAACGGGTCTATACTGCTCGGAAAGACCCCAAATTTTGCAGACAAGTCATAAATGACTATACGGAACTATTGCCAGTTCCGGAATTCCATTCGGACCATGATATCACGAGGTCCAATTCCAGGCTGAATTCCAAATCTTATGAAATCCTGAATTCCAATTCAGGTGCCGAAATACTCCCGGGTCATCAGAAACCCGAGGCGAACACACTCCCAAGTCCAAAATCATCATCCGGAGCTGCTGGAGCTGTCAGAACTCGATTCCGAGGTCGTTTGCTCAAAATGCTGCTCGGAACCAAAATTAGCCAAATGGGCTAGCCTTCAGGAACCAAGTGTTCCTGAACTGGCCAAATCACTTCTGAACCTCGAACTACCTGCCCCCACAAGTCATTAGGCACGAGTAGTCGCTATGGAAAGAGTCATTCACGAGAACCGAGTCCCAATACACAAAACGATCGGCTGTTCATTACAGATTAGCTCGTGGTCATCCACGAGTGGCTTAACTCTAGCCGCTTTCTCTCTCCATTTAATGGCATATTCCTTGAAACTTTCAGTTGGTTTTTTCTTCAGGTTTGAAAGGGAATCGTGGTCTGGGGTAATGTCGATGTTGCATTGGAACTGTTTTACAAAGGCCTGGGCCATGTCATCCCATACATACCAGTGATATGTGTCTTGATCCATAAACCATTCAGAGGCTACTCCCGTAAGGCTTTCCCCAAAATAAGCCATCAGCAATTCTTCATTTCTTCATGCACCTCTTAGCCGATTACAATACCTTTTTCAGGTGGGCTATGGGGTCTCCATGTCCATCATACTTTTCAAATTTGGGGATCTTGAAACCAAGTGGCAAACGAACATCAGGGAACATACATAGATCCCTGAAGACAATACTCTTTTGACCGGCCAACCCCTGCATGTTTTTCAAATTTTGTTCTAAGCTTTTCAGTCTTTGGGTCATTTCTTCCTGTTCCATCTTTCGGGCAGGCTTCTCAATCTTTGCCAGGAGATTAAATAGGTATGAATGGTACTCAAGAGAATGGTACTGTTCTTGATGGGTAGAAAATTGTGACTCATGAGTTTTCCTCTTCACTATTGTCGTTTGTCGGATGGTGAAGAAGGGCATAAAAGTAGTGGTTGTCTTATTGGTTATCAATGGCACACTTTGGGAGCACGCAACAGAAGCTCCAGCTGTAGTCGTACAATTGGGATAAAGATTGAACCGAGGTGGACAGGATTTATCAGAGAATGATACCGGAATGGCATTAGTCAAGATAGGTGTGAACTCTGGGAAACCATGAGAAGAAAAGGGTGGTCCTTGGCCATTAGCCAATGCTTGACACATTTCAGCCCTTTTGTGTTTTAGTATTCTATTTTCCTCAACCACAATGAGCTCTTGTTGAACCCTCTGACCCTCAGTCTCATGAGCACTTGTAACAGCTTCGATGTCAGTTGTCATTGGCATTTTCTCTTGGACCTTTTGAATTGTGTTGCAGCATACCACAAACCGACCACCTCAAACTTTCTTCACAATTCAAAACAAAAGACATGTTAGAGTGGACTCGGTCACTCCGTATTATTAACATTCTTTTTTCACCTTCTTTTTTTATTTTTAAAATCATTCGATCGAACCTGATGTGGGTTGCCTACGTATCATGTGGGAACATGAATCAGATCTTGCGTAGTTCGGAAAGATGCGAAATAAAATGAATAACCTAACTCTTTTTTTTGGATTTTGAATTTTTATTTTATTTTTTTTCTGAAGCAAAGACTTAAAAAGAAGAAAGAAAATATTTTTTGATTTAGATTTTCTTTTGTTTATGAAAATAAACACTTCTAAAGAAGAAAGAATTTTTTTTTGAATTTCGCTTTTTATTTTTTTGAATTTCGAAAGAAAAACTTCTAAAGAAAAAATGAAGTATTTTTATTTTTATTTTTGGACTTTTATTTTGAAATTATGAAAGAAATACTTCTAAAAATAAGCTATTTTTGAATCTTGAATAATCTTTTCAATTTTCGAAAGAAGAATGAAAATATTTTTGGATTTTTTATTTTATTTTTTTCTAATTTGTTTTTTTAATTTTTGTAAGAAAGTCTTCTTGTCACGACCCGAATTACCCTCCAAACGGTCTCGTGACGGCACCTAGTCTCTACGACTAGGTAAGCCTAAAATACGCGGGAAAAAAGACAAAACAATAATAGAAACATCAAAGAAGAAATAATGCTATAAAACTTAGCCACTCGGCAATTTACAACTTTTACTTTCCCAAAACCTAGAACGTCAAAAAGTCACAAACTCTGTACTACTGTAGCTCTATACAAAGGAATAAGGAAAAAATGTATCTATATATATATATATCTTCTATAACTATACTGGAGTGGAAGGGGACTCATGAGATTCTGCGGAAGCGGAAGAATTACCTCGCGGTCTCCTGAGCAGGTGCTATGATGCGCCTAACCACGGTACTGTGTACTGTTACCTGGATCTACACATGAGGAAAACATACGCAGGAAAGGGCGTGAGTACTCCACATTCGATACTCAGTAAGTGCCAAGCCTAACCCCAGTCAAGTAGTGACGAGGTCAAGTTAAGGCTCTACTGAGTTTTAAAAACAAGTCCATTATAAGTCTAAACAGTGAAATATAAATGAGCAATGATAGCAGCACTAATGGAAACTGAAAGAATTAATAAAGAAAGAGAGCCCTCGGCTCGGCACAACATATATATCTCCACAGTAAGTATGCAATGCAGTACAGGGGAAAGCTCCCGGATCTCGGTCTGTAGTCCCAATTTAAATATGCTATGCAGTACAGGGGGAAAGCTCCCGGATCTCAGTCTGTAGTCCTAATTTAAATATGCAATGCAATACAGGGGTAAAGCTCCCAGATATCAGTCCGTAGTCCCAATTTAAATATGCAATGCAGAAGTATGTCGGGTACAACTTGATTAAACAGTTCAGGAAAAACAACAGGCAAGAATAATGTAAAACTACCTAAGCATCGGGCAATGAGTAGCAAATAAGAGGAATTACGTAGGCATGCTAAATCTTAAGCTAACTACTCAGATAAGATAGGAAACAGTAATTTAGGAATGAAAACAAGTTATGTAATGGAAGGAAAAGTGGAAATTTAGCAACAATGACCCGTGTACGCACTCATCACCTCACGTACACAGCGTCCACATAGCAAAATCAGTATAAAATGCCTAAGGGGAAGTCCCCAACACAGAGTTAGGCAAGCCACTTACCTCGACTGTGGTGCTCAACCCAATACCACGCTCTTGCCATGAGTATCCGACTCCAGGTGACCCAAATCTAATAAATTCGATTTCATAATGTAAATAACGCTTTAAGGAATAAAAATAGCTAATTAATTCGAAGCTAATATGCGAAATTAGGAAATTCGCCCAAAAAGTCCCCCGGGCCCACGTCTCAGAATCGGGTAAAAATTATATTTTCCGAACACTTATTCACTCACAAGTCTAATCATATAAGAATCTTTAAATTCGGAGGTCAAAAACCCAATAATTTGGTCTATGAAGTTCATCCATTTTTTCCCAAATTTTCCACCCAAATTCGAATTTTAAAGGCTAGATTTAAGTTAGGTGTCACAACCCAAATCTCGATTCAGGTCGCGATGGCGCCCAACAGTGATGTTAGGCCAGCCAATATAGAAACACTAAGTGTTACCATTCCCAGTTACACAAATTTCAACTTTTAACCAATTTTAAATAGATATAAACATAATAATGGCGGGTGATGTGAAATAAAACTACAAGTGCGGAAAATCAACCAATAGGCATGTCACATAACATATGTACAACCAACAACCCAAAATATACACTACGTGTGTGCCAGGAACTAGTGTCACGAGTGTCACGGGCAACTACTGAATATACAATGACTAAAACATATAGAGAGTCTCAGTCTGAATGAAATAGACTGAGAATATGACAAAGAAAACTCCAGGGTGCTGCCAGGAAGTCGCCAAGAGGAGCAGCTCACCGTGAAGTATAGTCAGTCAGTCAATACCTAGCCCCGACCTGATAATCCGAAATACCAGCCTCTGGACCTGTACAGGCAAGTACAGAAGAAAAGAAAGTGCAACATGAGTGCATATATAAATATGTACCCAGTGAGTATCCCATCTAATCTCGAAGAAGTAGTGACGAGAGGTCGACTCGATACTCACTAAGGTCCAACAGTAATAATGTAAAGCAGGATGTAAGGAAAACAGTAGACATGTAATCAATTCACCCCAATTGTAAAGAGAATACATAGTTTGCATATAAATATCGAAAGCAGTATCAACTTCCCTGTCTCTTTTCCCATCCGCCTGTCATGTCATAAATAAGGAATTCAGCACCAAACAGTCATGCGCACATAAGTGTAAAGCAACCGGCTAGAGTCAGGAGAAAGAATAGCTATGCACTGCCGGGGATCGACCGGCCCGTACAATGAGTGCATGCTTATAATGTAATCATATCAAGAAGAGCTATGCACTGCCGGGGATCGAATGTCCCGTACCATGAGTGCATGCTTACCAAGAGTCCAACTACGCACTGCCGGGGATTGACCGGCCCGTACCGTAAGTGCGTCTATCAATTTAATCACAGTGTATCATAATGTAACTTCGTCCATGCATTGCTGGGGATCGACCGGACCGTACCATAAGTGCATTCTCAAATAAATCCTTGTGCACTGTCGGGGATCGACCGGCCCGTACCGTAAGTGCATTATAAATACGCCGTGGCGCACAGGCCGCTCCTGTAAGAGTGAAGGAAACCATATGCCGCTCGCGGAATGTAAATTATGAGGAGGCTATCATGCACACACAAATGTAAATTTCAATTCATCACAATCCTTCCAAATTATTAAGTAAATGAAAGCTCAGGGAGACAGTAGTATATCAAGCATGAATTTAAGCATATACTTCAATTTAAGGTAGAATTCATGGCATGCTGTGGTCCTACACTACCCGGACATAACAATAGTAGTCGCTACGTACAGACTCTCGTCACAAGGTACGCACGTAGCCCCTAAATACAAACATACAACACATAGAACACCTATGGGGACAATTTCCCTCTTACAAGGTTAGAAAGGAGACTCACCTCGTGACGATATCAGCCCTCGGATCAAGGATGCGCCCGAATCTCCGAAATCTACTCTCGACGGCACACAACTAGTCAAACATGGTATAATTGAATCAATTTCAGTTCCAAGAAGGAGAATTAACAAGAAATACTAAAATTTAGCATTCTTGAAGGTTTTTGGAATTTCGACCCCGGGCCTACTCGTTCGGATTTTGAAAATTCTTGAAGGAATCAATTACCCGGATCTAAGGATCATAATTATGCAAGCCCTTGATAGAATTCATGGCAAAAATTAGTAATTCATAGTTTCCCAAAATCCCTAAATTTGTATCAATTTCTATGAATTTTTAGGATAATTAGAAGGGAATTTCATTAGGAATTGATGTTAAAATCATGAAAACTAAGGAATCAACTTACCTTGATGACTATGGTGGAACACCCTCTTGAATTGCTCACAAAACCTTGAGGAGGAAGATGACAATGTAGGAAAAATGGGCTGGGTCCCGTATTAAAATACACTGCCCAACTGCTTGTACTATGCAATCGCAGCTGGGCCAGTGTGTTCGCACAGGGAAATTTCTCAGGGCCCTCAAGAAGCACAANCTGCAATCGCGGAGAACAAAAAGGGCCAGTCAAGACATACCTTATGCGATCGCGAATAGACGTGTGCGATCACACAAGTAATTTTCCCACCCCAGGTCCAACCTCTTGTGCGATCGCAGCTGATTGCCTTCAAACACACTGAAGAAAACCAGATAAAAAAATTCTGGTGTTTTAGAATTAACTCCGAGGGGTCCGAAACTCACCCAAGCCCCTCGGGACCCCGTTCAAAGACACCAACAAGTTTGTATTCATGATACGGACTCGCTCGAACTTCCGGAACATGAAAAACAACAACGAAACTCAAAACTTCAACCCCAAAACCAAATTGAATCAACTTAAGAACTTAAGAAATTCTAGAATTCACTTCAATGCGCCAAACGGGTCTATACTACTCGGAATGACTTCAAAATTTTCAGACAAGTCACAAATGACATAACGGAACTATTCCCTATCTCGGAATTTCATTCAGACCTCGGTAGCATAAAATCACATCCCAAGCCAAATTTCAAGTTCTATGAAAATTCACAAAACTTCACTAACGCTGAATTTCCCATTTTGATCTGAAACCCGTCAAATCAAGTATGTTTCTTACCAAATTTCACAGATAACTTAAATAACACATATTGAACCTGTTACGGGCTCCAGACCCATAATATGGTTCAGGTAGCACAGGTTTCACATCAAGGTTCATTTTCATAAGACTTTATTATTTTCAGAAAGTTATTTTCTTTAAAAATTCATTTCTCGGACTTGGGTCCTCGGAATTCGATTCCGGGCATATGCCAGAGTCCAATATTTTTCTACGGACCTTCCGAAACCGTCAGATCACGGATCCGGGTCCGTTTACCAAAAATGTTTACCAAAGTCAACTTTATTTAATTAATTATCATAAATTCAACTCTTTATCAAGTTTCCACATAAAGTCTTCCCGGTTACGCGCCCAGGCTGCGCACACACATTGAGGTAAGATTGACGGAGGCTTTCGGGGCCTAGGAACACAGTCATAATTAAATTTACATAAGATGACTCTTTTGGGTCATCAATATCTCCCCCTCTAAAACAAATGTTCGCCCTCGAAATAGACGTAGCATCATAGCTGAAGTGCTGAATAGTTGTGGATACCTGCTCCGCATGTCCTCCTCAGACTCCCAGGTCGCCTCATCGACTTGTTGGCCCCTCCACTAGACCTTAATCGCAGAAACTATCTTGGACCTCAACTGGAGGTCCTGCCTATCAATAATAGCAACTGGCTCCTCCTCGTAGCCCAACGTCTCATCTAATTGAATGGTGCTAAAATCAACCACATGCGAGAAGTCGGCGTGATACCTCCGAAGCATGGATACGTGAAAAACTGGATGAACTCCTAATAAGGCTGGAGGTAAAGCAAGCTCATAGGAAACCTCTCCGATCCGCCTCAACACCTCGAAAAGGCCTATAAACCTGGGACTCAGCTTGCCCTTCTTCCTAAATCTCATGACGCCCTTTATCGAAGAAACCTTCAACATAAGCTTATCTCCCTCCATAAATGCTATATCACGTACCCGCTGATCTGCGTAGCTTTTCTGCCTAGACTGTGCTGTGCGGAGCCTCTCCCGAATAATCTTCACCTTCTCTAAAGCTTCTCTCACCAGATCTGTGCCGTATAACTTGGCCTCACCAGACTCAAACTACCCAATCGGAGAACGACATCGTCCACCATATAAAGCCTCGAATGGAGCCATCTCTATGCTGGACTGATAACTATTATTATATGCAAACTCCGCCAAAGGCAAGAACTGGTCCCACTGACCCCCGAAATCAATCACACTAGCCCTGAGCATATCCTCTAAAATCTAAACTGTACGCTCTGATTGGCCATCAGTCTGAGGGTGAAATGCTGAACTAAGGTCTATCTGAGTACCCATCTCGCTGTGCAAAGCTCTCCAGAAGTGCGAAGTGAACTGAGGACCTCGATACGAAATGATAAACACTGGTACACCATGCAACCGGACTATCTCTCTAAGGTAAATCTGAGCCAGCCTCTATGTAGTATAAGTAGTAGCCACGGGAATGAAATGCGCTGATTTGGTCAATCTATCCACAATGACCCAAACCGCGTCAACCTTCCGCAAAGTCTGAGGCAACCCAAACACGAAGTCCATGGTGATGCGCTCCCATTTCCACTCAGGAATGGGCATCTGATGGAACAAGCCTCTTGGCCTATGATGCTCGTACTTAACCTGCTGACAATTTAGACATCTGGCCACATACTGAACAATATCCTTCTTCATCCGCCTCCACCAGAAATGCTTCTTCAAATCACGATACATCTTCGTTACTCCTAGATGAACTGAATACCGAGAACTGTGCGCCTCTGCTAGATTCTTCTCCCTCAGGACATCAACATCAGGAACATACAATCGGCCCTGGAGTCTCAGAACCCCATCCTCGCCTAAGGTAACCTCCTTGGCCCTGCCCTGGACCACCGTATCCCGAAGCTCTGCCAAACGTGGATCATCAAACTGTTGAGCCTTAATCTCTCCCAATAATGAAGAATGAGCAACCACATGAGCCAGGACTCGACGAGACTCTGAAAGGTCCAATCTCACCAGGCGATTGGCCAAGGACTGAATGTCCAAGGCTAAAGGTCTCTCCTCAACTGTAATGTAAGCCAAACTACCCATACTCGCTGCTCTCCTGCTCAAAGCATCTTCTACTACATTCGCCTTGCCCGGGTGGTACAAAATAGTAAGATCATAGTCCTTTAACAACTCAAGCCACCTCCGCTGCCTCAAATTAAGGTCCCTCTGCTTAAGCAAGTACTGCAAACTGCAATGATCACTGTAGACCTCACATGATACACCATACAAGTAGTGCCGCCAATTCTTCAAAGCATGAAGAATCGCCACCAACTCTAAGTTTTGCACAGTATAATTCTTCTCATGAACCTTCAGCTGCCGTGAAGCATAAGCAATAACCTTGCCATCCTGCATCAACACACATCCCAACCCGATGCGTGAAGTGTCGCAATATACCGTATACATCCCTGACTCGGAAGGCAATGATAGAACTGGTGCTGAAGTTAATATTGCCTTTAGCTTTTGAAAGCTCGCCTCACAATCGTCTGACCATCGAAACGGGGCATTCTTCTGAGTTAACCTAGTCAGTGGAGCTGCAATAGAAGAGAATCCCTCCACGAATCAACGCTAATAGCTTGCTAAACCCATAAAACTCATGATCTCTGAAGCTTAAGTAGGACGCGGCCAACTCTAAAATGCCTCAATCTTCTGTGGATCAACCTTGATACCCTCACCGGACACCACGTGCCCCAAAAATGCCACAGACTCCAAGTCCCTCAACTCACACAATCTCCATCTAGGGTTCAAGCAAGGAGGACTCTATCCAAAAATCAATAATCGACATGAATGCACTCATATGGAACATTAGGTCAGTAAATACTCAAAGAGCATTTGAGAGACTCATAACAATGCAAAGACAATACCATTTTGATTTTATTAGACTGATGGAGCCAATGCAACATTCGAAGAAGCTGGAAAAATATAGAAGGCAGATTGGTTTTGAACAGGCCATTGGGAATTCATCTAACAAGATATGGGCCTTTATTGATGGGAAATTTGATGTTTCAATAGAAATCAATGCAGTACAACAACTATCTTTCAAGTTATATGATACAGAGGAACACAAGGAATTCATGCTAACACTTGTGTATGCTAAATGTGATCACATTGAGAGAATTGAGCTGTGGGACTCTCTTTACTATATGGCAAGGGATATGACTTTACCATGGATAGTTGGAGGGGATTTCAATGTCATTTGGGATGAAGAGGATAAATATGGTGGATTGCCAGTATCATTGAACGAGGTTGATGACTTTAGGCATTGTATGAACACTTATAATTTGACAGACATGGGCTTCAAGGGGAGAATCTACACTTGGTGGAATGGTAGAACTGAAGAATATTGCATATTTAAGAGGTTGGATCGTGTGTTTTCAAACCTGGAGGCTCAGCAACTATGGACAAAATTAGAGGTTACTCATTTGACTAAAATAGGATCGGATCACATGCCTCTTTTGTTGACACATAAACTAGAAACTGGACGCATCAAGAGGAGTTTTAGATTTCTTAATTTCTGGACAGAACATGATACTTTTAAGGCTGTGGTGAGGGAGAACAGGACAACTGATTTTCATGCTAATCCATACACACTCTTTAACCACAAGATGAAGAAGTTGAAGAATGCTTTAACTACATGGAGCAGGGAAACTTTCGGAGATATTTTTCAGAAGATTGCGAGTTTAGAAGAAGTGGTTAAAATCCGTGAGTCACAATTTGAACTTCACCCTACGCTGGAAAACAGGGAAAGACTTCACAAGGTGCAAGTTGAATTATTCAATGTCCTTGCATTGGAGGAAAAATTCTGGAAACAAAAGTCAGGAATGACTTGGTTTAACGATGGTGATCGGAATACCAAGTTTTTCCATGCTCATGTGAATGGGAGGAGGAAGAGACTTCAACTGAAAAGAATCAAGAATAATGAGGGTGATTGGGTTGAAAATACTGCTGACATTGCTGAGGAGGCTGTTCGCTTTTTTGAAGCTCAATTCAAAGAAGAGACTGTCCCAACTAATTTTGAGATAATAGATCATGTGCCCAGACTTATTGATGATGCAATGAACCAAGATCTGTTAAAGCATCCTACAAGGGAAGAGGTGAAGAAGACAGTCTATGGCCTCAATGGTGATAGTGCAGGAGGCCCTGATGGTTTTAATGGGAGTTTTTATCATACTTGTTGGGACATTATAGGAGATGATGTGATTGAAATGGTGAAAGCTTTCTTCAATGGCCATGAATTTCCTAGGTTTATCACTCATACCAACCTAGTTCTGTTGCCAAAGAAGAAAGATGTTGCTACATTTTCTGATATGAGGCCTATTAGCTTGAGAAACTTTATCAATAAAGTGTTTTCCAGGGTCATACATGAAAGGTTAGTCACTCTATTACCTAATCTAATCTCTGATGAACAAGCTGGCTTTGTAAGAGGTAGGAGCATTGTGGAAAATGTATTATTGACTCAGGAGATCATCACTGATATACAATTAAGAACAAGCGCTGGACCTACTGTAGTTATGAAGTTAGACATGACTAAAGCTTATGATAGACTAGCATGGCTCTATCTAACTAAGGTTCTAAGAAAGATGGGGGTTCGATGAGATGTTTATAGGTTGGGTGTTTGGTATAATATCCAACAATTGGTACTCAGTGTTGATTAATGGGCAACCAAGTGGCTTTTTCAAATTGTCAAGAGGGGTTAAGCAAGGAGATCCACTTTCCCCTACGCTCTTTATTCTTGCAGCTGAGGCACTTTCAAGGGGCTTGAATTCCTTACACAAAGTACCTTTTTTTTCGAGGATTTGGGCTACCAAAATGGAGTCCTAAGATAAATCATCTTGCATATGCAGATGATACAATTATCTTTACTTCAGCGGATAAATTCTAATTGAGGTTGATCATGAAGACATTGGCGGAGTATGAGGCAGCATCTGGACAGTTAATAAATAAGGAAAAATCAGCTATGTACTTACATCATTCGGCAGATGAAGATGTAGTGAGAAGGGTGGAGTTGGATACTGGAATAAGCAGGAAGGACTTTCCATTTACTTACTTGGGATGTCCTATTTTTTATGCAATGAGAAAGATGGAATACTATCAAGGATTGATGAATAGGATCCTAGATAAGATGCAGTCGTGGAAGGGTAAACTTTTATCAATGTGGGGAAGGGCAATTCTGCTATCACACGTACTTCAATCTATGCCAATCCACTTGTTGTCTGTAGTCAATGTCCCAAAGTGTGTGATCAACAAGATACACAAGTGTATGGCTAGATTCTTTTGGAGTAATTCGATTGAGGGAGGCAGTAGGAATTGGGCGTCGTGGGATACTTTGTGTCTACCATATGATGAAGGTGGGGTTGGCTTTAGGTCGCTACATGATGTTTCTAAGGCATTCTTTTGTAAATTGTGGTGGAACTTTCGTACAAAACCTTCCCTATGGAGCTCATTTGTGTGCCAAAAGTATTGCAAGAAGATGAATGCTATTGTTGTACCTCGGAGATATGGCTCTCATATTTGGAAAAAGATGCTGGAGTGTAGAGAGGAGATTGATCACCAAATTGCTTGGCAGCCTAAGATGGGATCTTCTATGTTTTGGTTTGATAATTGGACAGGTTTGGGGGGCCTATATTACGTTACTCCCCCGGGCCTATAATTGGACATGTGAATGAGGTTGTACAAGGTGGAGCATGGAATGAACATAGAATAAGGGAGATACTACCTGAGGACTTAGCTGACCACAATGTCAAGCCTCTAGTTTCCAGTTTGGAGCTTGATAAGCCATACTGGATGCTTGAAACAAGGGGGGAGTTTAGCGTCAAGTCTGCTTGGGACTATGTTAGAATAAGGAGGGATCCTTGTAGAGCATATAAGATGATTTGGGTGAAGGGATTACCATTTAAAATATCTTTTTTTCATGTGGAAGGTGTGGAAAAACAAACTGCCTTTGGATGACTTCTTTAGGAGGCTAGGATATCTTATGGCTTCTAGGTGTTGGTTTTGTACTTTGCCTCGAGAAGAAACAATGTCGCATGTGTTCTTTCAATCCTATGCTGCCAAGAAAGTGTGGTATTATTTTCTCTCGAATGCAGGTATAACACTGGAAGGCTTGACATTGCATCAAGCAATAGTGAAGTGCTGGACATCGAATGTAATACCAAGGTTACAACCTATAATGCGAGCCTTGCCTGCAACTATAATTTGGGAGTTATGGAAGAGGAGAAATTGTTACAAAAATGGAGATGCAGTCTCGGTGAATAGGGTGATCTACCAAGTATCAACCACTCTTCAACACTTGGTTAAACTAAGGAAGCCTAGCCTTCAAAATGTCCCCCACAAATGGCCTGACCTCTTGCACACATTAGAGAAGTACACTCCTAAACTGAAACACATGAATGTGATATGGAATCTCCTAGATGCAGGATGGATCAAGGTGAATACAGATGGAGCTTCAAGGGGTAATCCTGGCAGGTGTTCCATTCGTTATGTGTTGAGAAATGAAGATGGTGATGTAGTGTATGCGTATGGTAAGGAAATAGATGAAGGAACAAACACGGAGGCAGAAGTGATAGCTATATTGGAGGCATTGAGATACTGTGTGAACCACGACTTTGTGTTGATTGATCTACACACTGATTCATTGTTTGTGAAAAATGTATTATAAGGAATTTGGGGTACTCCTTGGGCAGTGGCTGTGCAAGTGGAGGAGATTAAGGAGTTCATGGGAAGATGCAACCTAAGGATCTCTCACACTCTAAGAGAGGGTAACCAATTAGCTAATCATATAGCTAATTATGCACTGGATGCTGGACCTTTAGAGTGTAATAACTTTTGAGATCTTGATGTCCAAGGGAGAAAGATAGTGAATAGCGATAAATCTCAATGCCCATATTTAAGAGTGAAGGTTGCAAGGAATTAAAGGAGACGAGGAAAAGAAGAAGCACAGGGGATAGGAACTACACTGGACCTTATGTTCAAATCCTTAGGGAGGAGAGCATAAGGATATGTTTTATACTAACTATGTTTGTTCATTTTGTAGGAGACTTTATTGTAGGCATGCAGTATATCTTGGATAACTTCCAAATGGTGGTATTAGCACATAGTTCTCATTCCATTGGAAGGGATACGGGTATAGACACAAGCATGCTTTGGAAGCTCACATGGAGGAGGCTGGCCTGGTGAGTTCCTATAACCAAACAAGGATGTGTTATATGGTGTGTGCCTAGCTGGGCAGTCCTATATCAGCTAGGGCTTGAACCTTGTTATGTGATGGATCATCAAAGCTCAAGCCCAGCACACCACACAAAAGGAAAAAAGCAAAAGAAAATGGATTATAAAGCAGGCCAGGAGCACATGGTTCACAAGAGGGGCAGAAGCCTGAAAATAAAAGATGAAAAGGAACAGTCAAAGGAGGAAAGCTTCAGAAGGTGCAATCGAAATGGACAGAAAGAGACTGAAAGAACTGAAACACAATGGGATACAGGAAGCCAGGCAAGTTCAAATGCCGATATAAATCACAACAATGAATGGAGTACTGGGATAGAGCAGAATCACATACAACGACTATGCAACAGTTTGCACAGAATGTGTAAGAGAAGTAGGCAAGCAGGTGCTAGGAGAATAATGGAAAAACAAGGATCAATGCCTAGAATGATTAATCGAAGTAGGCATGATAGTACAAGAAGATTAGCTGAACAAGGGACACAAGAACAAGATAGGATTAAGGAGGAAAGGACTTCTAGGGGTGCAGAGACATGAATTGATCAGCATGCAACAATCCTTAGGGAGAAATACATGGTGATCACAGTTTACACTAACTCTGTTTTGTTTTTTGCAGGAGAAGTTATTGTACCCATACCTTGTCACCAAATACGACTTCTAAGGGTGGTATTAGTACTATGTACTCATTCCCTAGAGGAAGGAATAGTGACATGCCCAAATGTGGGAAGTACAAGCAGGACAAGGCATAAGGGTGAACGATACAAGTTGGAAGTTGGGTGCATTCTACAAAATGTATTAGCACCTAAGACATGGCACGCAGGAGAACTAAGGAGAAGTCATGTGCAACTGGAGGCAATCGTATTGCTGGACTTGAATATGTACAACATGTCTCGTTTGGCTGGGTGAAATGGAGTCATATGATGCAAAAACTGGGTAACACCCTAATAGCATTCAAAATCTTGAAGTCTCTCAGTCAAGAAAAATGACACACAAAAATAGAACCACAATGCAGTGTTGGTTTTACATCTGGGAAACTAGGAGTTAAACGATAGATGGGTACACTGCAACAATGAGATTTAATATGAGAAGATACACGAGTGAAGGAAACAAGATCATGAACATCAAGAAGAAGTGTTGGAGCTGTACGTCAAATTTCTTGTACACTCATCTGAGCTCGTGCACTAGCTGGATTTCATACTTGATGAGCTGCTAGATAAATCAGTCTACGCCGGCACAAATAATATGTGGAAAACATTATTGTAGTAGGCTAGTTAGAGAGGACATATGTAGCAGTACCCATAGCTTATCATCTCACTCTCAATGAGATAACCTCTTGTTTTATGTTTGGTTTTATTATTAAAAAAAAAAAAAAAAAATTGAGTAAAAAAAAAAAACTCGCACTTTGAGAACTTAGCATATAGCTTCTGCTCTCGCAAGGTCTGAAGCACGACTCTCAAATGCTACTTATGCTCACCAAGGCTCCGTGAATAGATAAATATATCATCAATGAAAACAATAACTAAGGAGTCGATATACGGCCTGAATACCCTATTCATCAAGTCCATAAATGCTACTGGGGCATTAGTCAAGCCAAAGGACATCACTAGAAACTCATAATGGTCATATCTGGTGCGAAAAGCAGTCTTCGGAACATCAGAAGCCCGAATCTTCAGCTTGTGATAACCTGATCTCAGATCTATCTTACAAAACACTCGAGTCCCCTGCAACTGGTCAAACAAATCATCAATGCGCGGCAGGGGATACTTGTTCTTGATAGTTACTTTATTCAACTAGCGGTAATCAATGCACATCCGCATGGACCCATCCTTCTTCTTTACAAATAAGACTGGAGCACCCCACGGTGACACACTCGGCCTGATAAACCCCTTTGCCAACAACTCCTCAAGCTGCTCCTTCAACTCCTTTAGCTCCTTAGGTGCCATATGATACGGGGGAATGGAAATAGGCTGAGTATCTGGAGCTAAATCAATGCAGAAATCTATATCTCGATCTGGAGGCATGCTTGAAAGGTCTGAAGGAAACACATCCGGAAACTCTCGAACGACAGGCACTAAATCGATGGTAGGAGACTCGGCGGTGGTGTCCCGCACACAAGCAAAGTAGGCTAAACATCCCTTCTCGACCATATGCCGAGCTTTCATGAAGGAAATGACCCGGCTGAAGGCAGTAACTGAAGAACCCCTCCACTCTAACCTCGGCGACTCAGACATGGCTAATATAACTGTCTTGGATGGGAAATCCAATACAACATGATAAGGAGATAGCCAATCCATGCCCAAAATAACCTCGAAATCAACCATATCAAGCAATAACATGTCGACTTTTGTCTCAAGCCCACAGAAAGCAATCACACAAGATCGGTAGACCCGGTCTACCACTACGGAGTCACCCACAGGAGTGGACACATACAAGGGAGAACCCAAAGACTCACGAGGAACATCCAGGAAATGAGCAAATAATGCTGAAACATATGAATAGGTGGATCCTGGATCGAATAGCATTAAAGCCTCTCTACCACAGACTGAGATGATACCTGTAATCACGGCGTCTGAGGCCATTGCATCTGATCTGGCCGGAATAACATAGAATCTGGCTGAAGCACCCGATGACTAAGCTCCCCCAGAACGAGCTGGAGGTGACTGACCCCCTCCTGACTGGCCTCCCCCTCTAGGATGGCCCCTGCCAACCTGACCCCCATCCCTAGGTGGTCGTGCTGCAGGTGCTAAAATCATAGGCTGGTGACTCTGTTGCACGGCCTTGCCCCGATACCTGGGACACTTTCTGATCATGTGGCCCAGCTCCCAACACTCGAAACAACCTCTAGGCATCGTAGCCTGTTGTCCTAAAGAAGAAGAAGAACCCTGAATAGCCGGAGGGCGGTAAGAATCATCTGGCATGGCACTGAAATAGGAACCGGAGGATCTCTGACGGCTGGAGTAACCGCTGGGTGTACTCTGGATAGCTGGAGGATGATAAGAGCGCTCTGGCATAGCACTAAACTGAGGCCTGGATGGAACAACTCTAGGAGGTAGTGGAGGTGCTGAATAGGAAGGCCTGCTGAACTGACTACCTCAGAACTGACCCCTACCCCTGGCTGGAGCACCCCTGAAGTCACCTACAAACCTGGCCCTCTTATCCTATTGACCCTGCTGACCCTGCTCCCTACTCCTCGCACGGTAACCCTCAATCCGTCAAGCTATCTCGACTATAAGCTGGTAGGGGGTACCCATCTCAACCTCTCTGGCCATGGAGGTCCTGATGCCTGGATGTAAGCCTGCCACGAACCGTCGGACTCTCTCTGCATCAGTGGGAAATATCATGAGAGCATGGCGAGATAGCTCTGAAAACCTCGCCTCATAATCCGTCACAGACATCTGTCCCTGCTCCAACCTCTCAAACAGGCCCTGAAGCTCCTCCCTCTCAGACGACGGAATGTACCTATCCAAGAATAGCTAAGTGAACTGACCCCAAGTGACAGGAGGAGAATCCGCTGGCCTACTAAGAACATATGATTGCCACCAACGGCGAGCTCTACCCTTAAACTGAAATGTGGTAAAGTTTACCCCATATGACTCTAATATCCTCATATTGTGCAGTCTGTCCCTGCACCTGTCAATGAAATCCTGGTCATCCTCACCCCTCTCACCCTCGAAGACTGGAGGGCGAAACCGGGTCCATCTATCCAGCATCTTCTGCTGGTCACCCTCTGCGACTGGCCTGAGATTTTGCTGTGCTACTATAGGTTGAACTCCACCCACGAGCGGTGTACCCGGAGTGTGATGTGCTGCTGCTTGTCCGGTGGCCTGAGCGGTAGGGGTCTGAACTCCCCCTCCCGCCTGGAAAGTAGCAGGGTCTGCCGGAACTACGCCTGCCTGGGACATAGTGTCCATAAATCTCAACATGCAGCCTATGACCTCCTGGAAGGCTGGCGCCGTCATAATATCCGCTGGAGCAGGAGCAACTGGAGGCAACTCATCCGGCTCCTCGATAATAGGATCCTCCAGCGGTGCAACTGGTACAGCTCTGGGATGCCCTTATCCCCTGCCTCGAATAGGAGCCCTGCCCCTACCACAGCCTCAACCGGCGAGGGTAGCGGCCTCCCCTGGATTAGGAACATGAGCAGCACGCGTCCTCACCATCTGTGAGAGAGTAGAAGATCAAATTTGAGTATATCATAGATTGCACGATAGGATCTGAACAAGGAAGAGTTTCTTAACACCCTATAGCCTCCTGAAGATAAGTACAGACGTCTCCGTACCGATCCGCAAGACTCTACTGGGTTTGCTCGTGACTCGTGAGACTACGTGAACCTAAGGCTGTGATACCACATTGTCACGACCCAAATCTCGATTCAGGTCGCGATGACTCCTAACAGCGAGGTTAGGCCAGCCAATATAGAAACACTAAGTGTTACCATTCCCAGTTACGTAAATTTCATCTTTTAACCAATTTTAAACAGATATAAACATAATAATGGCGGGTGATGTGAAATAAAACTACAAGTGCGGAAAATCAACCAATAGGCATGTCGCATAACATATGTACATCCAACAACCCAAAATATACACTACGTGTGTGCCAAAACTAGTGTCACGGGCAACTACTGGATATACAATGACTAAAATATATAGGGAGTCTCAGTATGGATGAAATAGACAGAGAATATGACAAAGAAAACTCCAGGGTGCTGCCAAGAAGTCGCCAAGAGGAGCAGCTCACCGTGAAGTATATTCAGTCAGTAAATACTTAGACCCAACCTGATAATCCGAAATACCAGCCTCCTGACCTATACAGTCAAGTACAGAAGAAAAGAAAGTGCAGCATAAGTACATATATAACTATGTACCCAGTGAGTATCCCGTATAATCTCGAAGAAGTAGTGACGAGAGGTCGACTCGATACTCACTAAGGTCCAACAGTAATAATGTAAAGCAGGATGTAAGGAAAACAGTAGACATGTAATCAATGCACCCCAATTCTGAAGAGAATACAGAGTTTCCAAATAAATATCGAAAACAGTATCAACTTCCCTGTCTCTTTTCCCATCCACCTGTCACTTCATAAATCAGGAATTCAGCACCAAACAGTCATGCACACATAAGTGTAAAGCAATCGGCTAGAGTCAGGAGGAAGAATAGCTATGCACTCCTGGGCATCGACCGACCCGTACCATGAGTGCATGCTTATAATGTAATCATATCAAGAAGAGATATGCACTGCCGGGGATCGACCGGCCGGTACCATGAGTGCATGCTTATAATGTAATCATATCAAGAAGAGATATGCACTGCCGGGGATCGACCGGCCGGTACCATGAGTGCATGCTTACCAAGAGTCCAACTACGCACCGCTGGGGATCGACCGGCCCGTACTGTAAGTTTGTCTATCAATGTAATCACACCGTTTCATAATGTAACTTCGTCCATGCACTGCCGGGGATCGACCGGCCCGTACCATAAGTGCATTATCAAATAAATCCCTGTGCACTGTCGGGGATCGACCGGCCCGTACCGTAAGTGCACTATAAATCCGCCGTGGCGCACGACCCGCTCCTGTAAGAGTCAAGGAAACCATATGCCGCTCGTGGAATGTAAATTACGAGGCGGCTATCATGCACACACAAATGCAAAGTTCAATTCATCCCAATCTTTCCCAATTATTTAGTAAATGAAAGCTCAGGGAGACAGTAGTATATCAAGCATGAATTTAAGCATATACTTCAATTTAAGGCAGAATACATGGCATGTTGTGGTCCTACACTACCCGGACATAACAATACTAGTCGCTACGTACGGACTCTCGTCACAAGGTATGCATATAGCCCCCAAATACAAACATACAACACATAGAACACCTATGGGGACAATTTCCCTTTTACAAATTTGGGGGCCCAGGGCCATTTGTTCTTCGCGATCGCAGACCTCCAGCCGCGACCGCAGTGGTCTGGAAGCTTGGTCTCTACAATCGCAGGCCTGATGCCGCGATCGTGGTGAAGGTTTTCCTGGGAAGTACTTAAATGTCCAATTACGGGTTTTCTTTTTCATTTTCAAATACCCAACCTCCATTAAAGCCCTCAAAGCTGGGGAAAAGCTGTCCAAGGTCAAGTTCCTCAAGGTTAGTGTAATTTCCTCTCTAAATTCATGGATTAATTATGGAATTCCAACTAGGTTACCTATTAAAATATCAAATCATGGGAAAATTGGGTAGAGATTTCTAGGGCTTTGATAATTAGTGAATTACTCCTTTTTAGCCATGAATTCCTAAATAAATTATGTAATTACGATCCTTAGGCTTCAGGTAATTCATTCCTTCGAGAATATTCAAAATACGAACGCGTGGGCTCGGGGTCGAAATTTCAAAAACCTTCAAGAATGCTATATTTTGGAATATCTTGTTAATTTTAATTCCTAGAGCATTAATTGACTCAATTATACTATGTTTGGCTAGTGGAGAGCCGTCAGGAGTAGTTTCGGAAATCCGAGCGCATCATTGATCTGGTCCTTGGTCCGAGGAGTGCTTTTATCGAGGTGAGTCTCCTTTCTAACCTCGTAAGAGGGAAATTGTCCCTCTAGGTAGCCTTGTTTGCTTTGTGATCTTGTTTGGGGGCTACGTACGCACCGAGTGACGAGAGTCCGTATGTAGTGGCTATTACTGTTTCGTCCGGGTAGCTAGGACACAACATGCGCATTGTTTTCCTCTGTTGTAGCATAGTTATGACTTGTATACTTGTGTGCTTGGTATTGTTGTCTTTGAAATTTGTGATACTTGGCTTGATTTAAGGGTGATAAGAGGGTCACGGCAGATTGATAATTGACTATATTGTGGGATCGGGTCGTACGCCACGGCAGATTGATAATTGAATATATGATGGGATCGGGTCGTACGCCACGGCATATTGATGATTGACTACATTACGGGATCGGGCCGTACGCCACGACAGATTGATGATTGACTATATTATGTGATCGGTCCGTACGCCACGATAGATTGATGATTGATTATATTATGGGATCGGGTCGTACGCCACGGCGAACTACCAAGGTGGAATCGGGCCGTACGCCACTGCGAGATTGAGACTACCAGGGTGGGATCGGGCCATACGCCACGGCGAGATTGAGACTACCAGGGTGGGATCGGGCCATACGCCACGGCGAGATTGAGACTACCAGGGTGGGATCGGGTCGTACGCCACGGTGGATACCAAATTTGTTGTATTTGGGATTGTTATTTGATGCCGATTACTGATGTACTTGATTATTTGTTTTACTTGCCTGCAGTTTCTTCACATTCTGCTTACTTTACGATTGTTGGACCTTAGTGAGTATCGAGTCGACCTCTTGTCACTACTTCTTCGAGATTAGACGGGATACTCACTGGGTACATATTTATATATATGTACCCATGCTGCACTTCCTTTCCTCTTTCTGTACTTGACTGTACAGGTTCGGAGGCTGGTCCATCTGATTTTTAGGCCGGTGCCAGATACTAATAACGTGGTTATACTTCACGGTGAGCTGATTTCCTGACGACTTCCTAGCAGCGTCCGGGAGTTTCTTTGTTATGTTCTCTGTCTATTTCACTCAGACTGAGACCTGTACATGTTGTAGTCATTGTATATTCAGTAGTTTCCCGTGACACTCGTGACACTAGCTCCTGGCACACACGCGATATTTATATTTTTGGGGTTTTGGGATGTATATCGATATGTATGTTTTATTTCGGCTTTATACCTACTATGACTTTACTTTCACTCAAGGCTAGCATCATGTTAGTTGTTATAAACTGGTAATCATTGACCTGTTGATTGAATGGGAAGGGTATCACCAAGTGAAAGTTATATCGGCTTGCCTAACCCCGCTGTTGGGCGCCATCGTGACCAGAATTAGGGATTTGGGTCGTGACAACGTGGTATCAGAGCCATAGGTTCACGTAGTCTTACGAGTCATGGGAAAACCCAGTAGAGTCTTGCGGATCGGTACGGAGACGTCTGTACTTATCTTCAGGAGGCTATAGGGTGTTAAGAAACTCCTTTTGTTCATATCTGATCGTGCAACCGATGATGTACTCAAACCTGTTCTTCTATTCTCTCACAGATGGTGAGGACGCGTGCTTCACATGTTCCTGATCCAGGGGAGGCTGCTACCCCCGCCGCTCGAGGTCGTGGTAGGGGCAGGGGTAGGGCTTCTGTTCGTAGTTGGGGCGAGGGCGTCCCAGAGCGGTACCGGTTGCACCAGTTGAGGATCCTTATGTTGAGGAGCAGGATGAGCTGCCTCCAGTAGCTCTACCACCCGCTGATTTTATGACGACGCCGGACTTCCAGGAGGTCATGGGTCGTATGCTGAGGTTCATGGATACTATGTCACAGACGGGTGTACTCCCATCAGATCCTGCTGCTTCACAGGCAGGAGGGGGAGTTCAGACCCCTATCACCCATGCTACAGGACCAGTAGCAGCAGTACATCGTACTCCATATATTCCACTAGTGGTTGGGGTTCAGCCTGGGGTGGCAGCACCGGAGCCCAGGCTAGTTGCAGAGATAGACTAGCAGAAGCTGCCGGGTAGGTGGACCCAGCTTCGCCCTCCTACCTTTGGGGGTGAGCGAGAAGAGGATGCACATGATTTTATCGAGAGGTGCAGGGACAGACTGCACAACATGAGGATATTTGAGTCACACGGGGTAGATTTCACGACATTTCAGCTTGAGGGCAGAGCTCGCTGCTGGTGGTAGTCATATGTTCTCAGTAGGCCAGCAGGGTCGCCACCGGTTACTTGGGAGCAGTTTAATAAGTTATTTTTGGACAGATACATTCTACCATCTGAGAGGGAGGAGCTTCGGGGTAAGTTTGAGAGGTTAGAGAAGGGGCACATGTTTGTGTCAGATTATGAGGCCAGGTTCTCAGAGTTGTCTCGCCATGCTCTCATAATATTACCCACAGATGCTGAGAGGGTTCGACGGTTTGTGGCATGCTTACATTCGGGAATCAGGACTTCCATGGCCAGAGAGGTAGAGATGGGTACCCCATATCAGCTCGTAGTCGAGATAGCTCGACGTATCGAGGGTTACCGTGTGAGGGGCAGGGAGCAGGGTCAGCCAGGTCAGCAGGGTCAGCAAGACAAGAGGGCCATGTTTTTAGGCGACTTCAGAGGGGCTCCAACTAGGGCTAGGGGTCAGTACGAAGGTGTACAGTTCAGCAGGCCTTCCTATTCAGCACCTCCTGTACCTCCTAGGGTTGTTCCAGTCAGGCCCCAGTTTAGCGCCATTCCCGAGCGCTCCTATCATCCTTCAGCCATCCAGAATGTGCCCAACAGTCATTCTAGCCATCAGAGATCCTCCAATTCTTATCCTAGTGCTTTACCAGGGGATTCACACTGCTCTTCAGCTAGTCAGGGTTCCTCGTCTTCAGGGCAGCAAGCAGTAGTGCTAGGGGGTTGCTTTGAGTGTGGGTATCTGGGTCACGCATGGAGGTTTTGTTCTAGGAATTGGGGAAAGGCCGTGCAGCAGAGCCAACAGCCTATGATTTCAGCGCCAGCAGCACGACCACTTAGGGGTGGAGGTCAAATCGGTAGGGGCCGTCCTAGAGGGGTAGGCCAGTCAGGAAGGGGTCGTTCAACTCCAGTTCGTCATGGGGGAGCTCAGTCAGCGGGTGCTCTAGCCAGATTTTATGCTATTCCAGCCAGGGCAGACGCAATGGCATTAGACGCCGTGATTACAGGTATTATTTTGGTATGTGGTAGAGAGGCTTCAGTGCTATTTGATCCAGGGTCTACATATTCTTATGTTTCAGCATTCTTTGCCCATTCTCTGGATGTTAGTTGCGAGTCTTTGGGTTCTCCCTTGTATGTATCCACTCCTGTAGGCGACTCTGTATTGGTAAACCGGGTCTACTATCTTGTGTGATTACCTTATGTGAGTTTGAGACCAGAGCCGACCTGTTGTTGCTTGATATGGTTGATTTCGAGGTCATCTTGGGCATGGATTGGTTATCCCCTCATCATGCTGTCCCGGATTGCCATGCCAAGACAGTTACATTAGCCATGCCTGAGTCACCGAGGTTAGAGTGGAAGGGTGCTTCAGTTAGTGCCTTCGGCCGGGTCATTTCCTTAATGAAAGCTCGACACATGGTCGAGAAAGGGTGTCTGTCTTATCTTGCTTATGTGTGGGACACCACCACCGAGTCTCCTACCCTTGATTCAGTACCTGTCATTCGAGATTTTCCGGATGTGTTTCCTTCAGATCTTCAAGGCATGCCTCCAGATCGAGATATAGATTTCTACATTGAATTGGCTCCAGATAGTCAGCCTATTTCTATTCCTCCTTATCATATGGCTCCTAAGGAGCTAAAAGAGTTGAAAGAGCAGCTTGAAGAGTTGTTGGCTAAGGAGTTTATTAGGCCGAGCGTGTCGCCGAGGGGTGCTCCAGTACTATTTGTGAAGAAGAAGGATGGGTCTATGCGGATGTGTATTGACTACCGACAGTTGAATAAGGTGATCATCAAGAACAAGTATCCTCTGCCGCGCATTGATGATTTGTTTGATCAGCTACATGGTGCTCTTGTATTCTCTAAGATTGATCTAAGGTCGGGTTATCACCAGTTGAAGAGTCGGGCTTCTGATGTCCCGAATACTGCATTTCGCACCAGATATGGACACTATGAGTTTTTAGTGATGTCCTTTGGCTTGACTAATGCCCCAACAACATTTATGAACTTGATGAATAGGGTGTTCAGGCCGTATATCGACTCCTTCGTTATTGTTTTCATTGATGACATATTGATCTACTCCCGGAGCCTGGGAGAGCACGAGCAGCATTTGAGAGTGGTACTTCAGACCTTGCAAGAGCAGAAGCTATATGCTAAATTCTCCAAGTGCGAGTTTTGGATGGAGTCCGTGGCATTTCTGGGGCATGTGGTTTCAGGTGAGAGTATTAAGGTTGATCCACAAAAGATTGAGGCAGTTCAGAGTTGGCCACGTCCTACGTCATCTTCAGAGATCAGAAGTTTTTCTGGGTTTAGCAGGTTATTATCGTCGATTCGTGGAGGGATTCTCTTCTATTGCTGCTCCACTTACTAGATTGACTCAGAAGAATGCTCTATTTCAGTGGTCCGACCCGGAAATGTTACAAAGAATGACAAGCTCACAAACATACATCTATATGGTGTTTATCCACACCCTTCCTCTTCCAAAACTCAACAAAACAGTAGTAAAACACGCAGCCCAACAGCAACACAAAACAGCCCGCTACAAGTCAAATAACTCGAACTCACGTCTTCCGATCACCGTCCCGTGAGTTATAACTATTAGGAAACACATTTATCAAACTTCATTGATATTTAAACCCTTAAATAAAGATATTAGACGTTTCTTAACTATGAAGTAACTTCCGAAACTCTAACTACAAAGAAAAAGAATAGGCGATATAATGACACTTACGTCGTAGGGATCGTTTTGATGTTATTGCTTCTCGATTTCATGCCCGGGATGATATTATTCTTTGAAACCTAGTAGATAGCTTGAGGTTATGTTTGTGGGTATTCTCTGGTCGTTTTACTCTGAAATATGAAGAGAAATACGGCCTAAGACACATATATATCTCTTTTGGAAAAAGTCAAAGAGGTGCTAGCTTGGCACCCTAGGATTGGTCATTCTTCCGACGCTTATATCTTTTTATCATGATGTCGTATAAATGAACGGTTAAGAGCATTGGAAACTAAGTTCCAAGACCTTCAATTTGGTATATGATATGTCCCAATAAAACCTTATATAATACATGAAATGTATTGCTCAAAAAGCTCTAGTGATCCACCTACTTGTCACTTATGATGTCTGCGCAGTCTCGTGAAAATGCAAATATATCTCTACTCATATGTTGTATCGATGAACGGTTTAATGCGTTAGAAACTAGACTCATAGATCTTCCGTTTGGTAGGTAGATCATCCCATAATTCCAATTATATCGTCAGAAAAGCTTAGTTACATTTGACCTAAAGTTAAGCACAATATGAGTGTAACTTGTGAAGACCTTTGCCAACTTTTGTTCCACCACTTGCTTGACTTCAAAACGTAGAACACAAATATCATACGATAAAAATTAACTCATAGCATAACCTCCTTATCATGTAATGAACCATAGTCTCACCCTAAAGTACATGTTATAACATTCCAAACTCGTCGACTTTCGATGAAACTTATTTTCTTCAATTGGTTTAGCTTCTAAGCTTTCCTACCCTCTTGGTACTCATTATTCATGATCTTAAATATTTGTAACCTCCAACGTAACATCATTAACTTACTTTATATTCCATCAAATAGAATCTTATTTCTGAGCTTACATCTATTGACTTACGATGTACTCTCACGTACAAAAACATGGGGTGTAACATTATTACAGACCTCTGAATAAGAATTACATAACTGAAAATAAGAAAAGAAGAACTTAACTATATGGAGCCTTCATACTTGGCCCAAGTCTCCAGGTCCTCAATGCCATATATTTTTTCACAATCCAGGTGTGTCATAGTTCCCTAAGGATCTCAAGGGATCCCGGACAGTGCTCACACCCAGGTTTCGTAGCCAAGATAGAGTAGGTGCAGTATGGAAAGGCCAGCTCTTGTGTGTCAAAGTTCAGGGAGCTCAAGGGTCCCAAAGCAATTCTCACACAAAAGGGGCAGAACCTAATATCTAAGAGTATAGTGAGAGTGCTTGATATAGTTTTGAAAAATTAAAGTAAGAAAACAATTTTGGAAAAAGAGACTTAATGGAAAAGGTTTTTTTTTCATAGCAAAAGTTTAACTGAAATAGACTGAAAGAGCATGAACACCAATCTCTGAACCAAAACAAGGTCAGCATTACACTAAGGACCAAGAATAGTCCAACAACCACAAGCAGAGGCAGAGGACAATGGGGACAAGTAGTTCAACATGTAAGAGCATATTTGCACATAGGTAGACATTAGAGAAAAGGCATTTCAAGACTCAATAGTCATAACACATTTCCTCAAAAAGGGGTTCAGGAAAGGAGCTCTAATGTCAAACAAGTTCACATATCAAATTCAGGGAAAAGGGGGTCAAGATTACTCAGTAACTACAAGGGAGTCATGCATACATACTGATAATGTACTGGGGTTAGGGAATGGTGGAAAAAAATGGTAGCAAACCAATGGGGAAAAAGTAACATGCTGAAATAATGGGAAGGGGGATCATATAGACAGAGTAGATATGCTAGTTATAGGGTAAGCAATAGAACAACAAGTAGAAGCATAAAGAAATAAGGGAAATTGAAATGAGAACATAACATGTTGTTTTGGATGCTAGAAATCAAATGGAGGACATACCAGTAAAGAGTGAGAGAATAGAACAATAGTGTGCAGGAGAATAAAGCAATATCACTGTAATATGAAGAGCAGTAGAGTAATAATGAATCACTCAGTTCTTGGCTTTCAGCCGACTGAGTAACCAGTAATCAATTAGAGAAGCAAGAGAAAGTAAAAAGTAAGAGAGAATTCATAGGAATGAGTGTCTCTCTCTGCTGATTTGTGTGTGTGTTTTTTTATGCTAAAGAGAGGGTAGAGTAATTATAACTTTTGAAAACGAGTAGAAAATAAGGTAACAAGTATCATAATTATAGAAACAGTAGCAATTGGAATCAATCACAGGACCAAACTCCCTTTAATTAGGGAGTCATGATTTAAGCGGGTATCAGTTGCATCACATAAGGAAAGAATTACTTAGAAGACTGACCTTACCATAATAGGAGTAATAAATAATGTAACATGTAATAAAGGTCAAATACATAATAATTCAAGTAAGGGAAATATATACTGAATATTTGACACCATGTAGGGTACAATTTAATTTTAAAAATCAGTCACAAGAATCACAGATGAGACTAAAATCACAGGGAATCGGTGCTAACTAAGGATAGTATCTCACACACAAGGAAACAATTTGAAAATAAATACAGGACTATAAGGGACATGCACAAAATTATAGATTCAAGGAGAATATCACAGCCTTACTAAGAGGTGCACATAATCAGTAGGGTATTAGATAAACTATGAATAATCAGACTTATTAAACACAAATAGTCACAGAAATCAGAGAACCCTAAGCAATAAAATCACAGAAACAATAGAAGGTTGGAAACCTTAACAACATAGTTAAAGCGAGAAGCATAGACAGAGAAAATCCAGAAGAAAATACGGATAAGCAAACATAACAAATAATATGAACATAACCCCTAAAAATTGGGGTTTCATCAGAATAATTAGGGTAAAAGAGGAGATTTAAGAAACACGTTTAAAAACATACTGGAAAACAAGATTAGTACTAAAATCAGATGGTAAATGTAACAACCCAACCGGTTGTTTCGTGTGTTGGGACTCCGTTCCCGTGAATGACTCTTCCCATAGCGACTACTCGTGCCTTATGACTTGTGTGCGCCGGTAGTTCGAGATTCGGAAGTGTTTTGGCCAGTTCAGGAACACTTGGTTCCTAAAGGCTAGCCTATTTGGCTGATTTTGGTTCCGAGCAGCATTTTGAGCAAACGACCTCGGAATCGAGTTCTGACAGCTCCAGCAGCTCCGGATGATGATTTCGGACTTGGGAGTGTGTTCGCCTCGGGTTTCTGATGACCCGGGAGTATTTCGGCACCTGAATTGGAATTCAGGATTTCATGTGATTTGGAATTCAGCCTGGAATTGGACCTCATGATATCATGGTCAGAATGGAATTCCTGAACTGGCAATAGTTCCGTACAGTCATTTATGACTTGTCCGCAAAATTTGGGGTCATTCCGAGCAGTGTAGACCCGTTCGGCGTATTGATGAGCCGTTGAAATTTTTCTTGAAATCCTAAGTTTGATCTAAGGGGTTTTGGAGAGTGATTCTTGGTTTGAATGATGTTTCTAGTGTTCTGAGAGCTCGAGCAAGTCCATCATGCGATTTGGGACTTGTTGGTATAATTTTTCGAGGGCTCGGGTGGGCCCAAGGGTCTCCCGGACCCCGACTGG
>ML283521.1:0-36091 GCA_005239495.1 Nicotiana undulata | reverse complement strand
TTCAACAATGTAAGCCTCAACTGAAATAAATCACTCAATAACTCTTCACGTCATGAAACAACATCAAGGTATCACTTTTAAATTCACCAATTACTCACAGGGCGGAGAATATTAAGAACATAGTAAGTTTCATCACAAATGACTCACGGGCATGCTTGACCGCAACACATAGGCACTCGTCACCATGCCTATACGTTGGACATGAGTTACACATAGAAAGTAAGACTCTATACCTAATCCCTCAAGCTGAGGTTAAGCCAAACACTTACCTCGGCTCCAAAGAAAATGCAAGTCAAGCCTCAATCACAGCCTTTCCTCTCGAATCCAACTCCGAATCGGTAATATCTAGACATAATGGATCTAGTAACATCAATAAGTACTCAATCAACCAATTCTAAAGCCAAATTATACATTTTATACCCTTCTTCCGAAAATACTAAAATTCGACCCCGGGCTCACACGTTCGTATTTTCGAAAATTCATGAAGTAATCGATTACCCGGAGTCTAAGGATCGAAGTTATGTAATTTATACAAGAATTTATGGCCTAACATGGAAAATGACGAAATCCCCAAGAATCCTAAAGTTTACTACCTAATTCTATGATTTTTAGATGATTTAGTAGTGAATTTAACTAGGAATTAATGTCAAAACTAGAAGATTATGGGGTTTAACTTACCTCCTACAGTGGGTGGTTGTGGAAGGTGTTGTCCCAAGCTTGAATTGTCTCTAATAGAGTTTGAAGATGGAAGGAATGAGGAAAACCCGAAATTTTGGGCATTTAGGAGGGGCTGCCAACAGGGGTTTCCGCTCCTGCGACCTTAGGACCGCAGGTGCGGTCTCGCACCTGCGAGAAAATGGTCGCCCCTGCGGAAGAAGGGCTTGGGCCCCTGGCTCGCACCTGCGGAGTTGGGAGCCGTACCAGCGATCCTGCTCCAGCGGAGGAAGAGCCACGCCTGCGAAAGAATCGCACCTGCAAAAGCTGGGACCGCAGGGGCGGTCCCGCACCTGAGGCTGGGCAACCGCACCTGCGGTCACACCAGCTGTTGTGCACCAGCAGTTGTTTTTGGCCTCGCGTTTGGGGTCCGAGAGGCACCTGGGCCCACCCGAGCCCCCGTCCAAATATACCAATAAGTCCCAAATCACTAAACGGACTTGCTTGAGCTCACGGAACACTCAACACCACGCTAAAACTCAAAATCACCCTCCAAAACCTCTAAATTCAACGCTTAAGAATTTGGAATTCTAGGATTCTACAACGATGCGCCAAACCGACCCACACAACTCGGAATGACTTCAAACTTTTCAGACAAGTTATAAATGACACAATTTAACTATTCTCGGTCTCGGAGTTTTGATCGGACCTCGGGAACATAAAATCACCTTCCAAGCCAAATTTCAAATTCTTCAAAAACCTCAAAACTTCATTAACTCCAGTTTTCCTACTTTGATCCGAAACCAATCAAATCAAGTCCGTTTCACACAAAATTTCACAGATAGGACAAATAACATATAATAAACCTTTCTCGGGATCCGGAATCATAATACGGGCCCGGTAACACGGCTTTCTCATAATTACTCATTTTCACAATCCTTTATTATTTCCTGAAAACAATTTTCTATAAAAATTCATTTCTCGGGCTTGAGACCTCGGAATTTGATTCCGGGCATACGCCCAAGTCCCATATTTTCCTACAGACCCTCCGGTACCGTCATATCACGGGTCCGGGTCCGTTTACCAAAAATGTTGACCAAAGTCAACTTTATTCATTTGATTATCACAAATCCCATTTTTCCTTCAATTTTTCACATGGAAGCTTTCCGGCTACCTGCCTGGGCTACGCACGCATACGGAGGTGAGATTAACGGAGGCTTTCGGGGCCTCGGAACACAGATTTAGTTGGAATTGCTTAGGATGACCTTTTGGGTCATCACAACACATGTTTTCGTGTGCGCATCTAGGTATATCGTTCCAGTCTCATTATTAGTTGTGCACCTACTGCTGCTACGTAGACTTCAAGGTGCATCTGTCGCGTCCGCAGAGCTAGGAGTCCCCCTCTATCCTTCTTTGTAGTTCTTCCCTTTCTACTTCTAAATACTGATGTATAGATAGATAGTAAATTCTCAAAAGCTTGTGACTTATAATCTTCGGGGTCCGGGGAAACTCTGCATGTAATCTTGAGAGTTGTTATTGTATACGCCGAGTGACATTTCTATCAATTATTCCCTTGTTGTTGCTGTTAGTAGTTTAGATTTATGTTTTCATGTTTGTTGTAATTTCGCAAATACTAGGCATACCTAGTCGTAGCAACTAGGTGCCATCGCGACCTCTCATGGAGGGATTATTTGGTCGTGACAAGTTGGTATCAGAGCTCTAGCTTCATAGGTGTCGTGAGTCATGATCCGATTTATTAGAGTCTCGCGGATCGGTACAGAGACGTCTGTTTTTATCTTCGGGAGGTTATGGAACTATTAGAAAGAAATTATACTTCTTTGATTCCTTGTCGTGCGAAATGTGTTGACATCAAAATTCTAAACTTCTGTATTATATTCTTTCACATAGATCGTGATGACCCGTACTAGAGGATTTGATGACCAGGTACCCGCGCCCCCAGCTATAGCCGCGAAAGGCCAGGTTCGGGGTAGAGGGCGAGGACGACCACGCAATATAGCCAGAGCACCTACGCGCACTGCGACATGGGAGACCTCAGCAGATCCAGGTGGAGGCAGGCACTTGAGGTGCCTATTACTTCACCAACCCTGTAGGAGACTCTAGCCCAGTTCATGAGCATGTTCAACACCTTAACTCAAGCTGGATTGATCCCACTAGCTCCTGCCATATACCAGGCCGGGGGAGGGGCACAAACTCCTACAACTCGTACCCCGGAGCAGCGGGTCTAGGTCGAATAGGCCCCATAGTTTATCCCTGTGCATCCGGTAGATCTGGTCAAACACGAGGCTAGGCCAACAACTTCAGAGGTGGAGCAACTTAGACTTCAGAGGTATAAGAAGTACCACCCACCTACCTTTAGTGGATTGTCAACAGATGGTGCCTAGGGTTTTCTGGAGAAGTGCCATTGTATTCTCAGTACTATGGGCGTAGCGGAGACGAGTGGGATTTCTTTTACCACATTCCAATTTAGAGGAGCAACCTATTAGTGGTAGAGTGCTTACGAGTTGAGTAGTCCAGCTGAGGCAGCTTCACATACATGGACTCAGTTCTCAGACATATTTTTGAGAGAGTATGTCCCTTAGAGCCTTAGGGACGCATGACGTGTGGAGTTTGAGTAGTTGTGCCAGGGTGCTATGACTGTGTCGAAGTATGCAGTTCGCTTTAGTGGTTTTTTCCGACATGCACCGGCCTTGGTTACGACAGTTTGAGAGAGGGTTCGTCAGTTTATTGAGGGACTCAACCCCAGTATCATGATCAGTATGGCCAGGTAGTTGGAGATGGATATTTCTTATCAGCAGGTCGGGATTATCGCTAGGAGATTGGAGGGCATGATTGCTCGGGATAGAAAGGAGAGGGAGGCCAAGAGGTCTCGAGATTCTGGCACTTACAGTGGTACTCGTTCCCCAACTGCAGTTCTCCATCGTAAGGGTTATGTAAGTCTCGCTGTTTATTCAGCTCTTCCAGCCGCCGATTGTATTCCAGCCCCTTCTAAGCCCCAAGAGCCTTATTATGCACCGTCAGTATCTAATGTGCCTCCTTCTCGGGGTGCTTTTAGCATCCTGTCCAACAGACCTGGCTTGAGCTAGTCGTAGCAGTCACACCCTCCGAGAGCTTGGTTTGAGTGTGGCGACACTTGCCCTATTGTGAGGCACTGCCCTAGACTTAAGAGGGGTGCACCTCCATAGACTTCTCAGCCACCCCGTGCTCCGCCGGGTCCTCAGGCTATGATTCCAGCACCATCTATCACCCCACCCACTCTGTCAGCTCGATGTGGAGGTCGGGGAGGTCGAGGTCGCCCTAGAGGGAGAGGCCTGGCCAGATATTATGCTCTTCCGACTCGTACAAAGGTAGTTGCTTCCAACTATGTCATTATAGGTATTGTTACGGTTTGTCATAGAGATGCGTCAGTATTATTTGATCCACGCTCTACATATTCCTATGTGTCCTCTTATTTTGCCTCGTATTTGGGGCGTATCTCGGGATTCTTTGAGTTCCCATATGTCCACTCATGTGGGAGATTGTCTTATTGTGGACCGCTTATATTGGTTGTGTTTGATTACTCTCAGTGGTCTTGGGACCAGAGCGATTTATTATTGCTCAGTATTAGCTATTCTCGATTTTCACGCTAAGACCGTGACGCTGGATATGCCAGGATTGTCGCGATTAGAGTGGCGAGGTACCTTGGAGGATACTCCCAGTAGAGTTATTTCATTTCTTAAAGCTCAACAAATGGTTGAAAAGGGGTGTGATGCATATCTTGCTTATGTGAGAGATGTCATTATTGATACCCCTACAACTGAGTCCGTTCCAGTAGTGAGGGACTTTCTAGATGTGTTTCTAGTTGATCTTCTAGGCATGCCGCCCGACAAAGATATTGATTTTGGCATTAATGTTTTTATCGGGCACTCAGCCCATCTTTATTCATCCATATCGTATGGCTCCTCCTGAGTTAAAGGAATTGAAGAAACATTTGCAGGAGTTTCTTGATAAGGGCTTCATTCGGCCCAGTGTGTCACCTTGGGGTGATCTGGTTATTTGTGAAGAAAAAAGATGGTTCTATGCCTATGTGCATTGATTATCACTAGTTGAAAAAAGTTACAGTGAAAAACATGTATCCATTACCTCGTATTGATTACTTATTCGATTAGTTACAGGGTGCCAACGTGTTTTCCAAGATTGACTTATCTTCAGGCTATCATCAGTTGAAGATTCGAGAGCCCTATACCCCGAAGACTGCTTTCAGAACTCAGTATGGTCACTTCGAGTTCTTTGTTATGTCTTTTGTGAGATTGGATATTTCTGAGTCGAGCCGTGTATTGGCTTGTGTGGTATCTTGGTCTTCTCATTATGATCATATCAGGGAGTGTCAGTATGATGACCCACATCTGCTTGTCCTTAAGGACACGGTCGAGCACGATGATGCTAAGGAGGTCACTATTGGGGATGATGGTGCATTGAGGATGCAGGGCAAGCTATGTGCGCCCAATGTAGATGGTTTGCGTTTTCTCTATGAGGCTCACAGCTCGCGGTACTCCATTCACCCGGGTGCCACAAAGATGTATCATGACTTGAGGCATTATTACTTGTGGAGGAGGATGAAGAAAGACATAGTGGAGTATGTGGCCCGGTGTTTAAATTACTAGCAGGTGAAGTATGAGCATCAACGACCAGGTGGGTTGCTTCAGAAGTTAGATATTCCGGAGTGGAAATGGGAGCGGATCACTATGGATTTCATTGTTTAACTCCCATGGACTCGACGATGGTTTGATGCTGTTTGGATGATAGTGGATAGGCTGACCTAGTCAGCTCATTTTATTCTTGTGATGACTACCTATTCTTCTGAGCAGCTAGCTAAAATTTATATCCGCGAGATCGTCAGGCTTCATGGCATACCGGTATCTATTGTCACGACCCAAATTGATGTCTCGCGACGGACACTTGGTACCATACTCAACCGAATACCAACGTAACGTATCTTTTCATATCATACTTTTATAGATAAATGAGATGCAAAGGCTGCCGTGACATAACAAGAATAAAACATGAGGGAATACTCGTCATAGGACGACCCAACATATAATTCAAACTTATAAATATGACATACGATATAAGACCAAAATGATCACTTGTACACTCAACATACGCCGACAAGGCCATAAAATCTTTCATATACATGACATATGTCTACAAGCCTATAAGATTAAGTAAATACCATAAAGGTCGGGACAGGGCCTCGTCATACCAATCAATACATGTCCAAATCATAATGACCAAATAAGCAACTCCGGAGCAATGGAACGCACCAACACCTTCCGTTGAGCTGATAGCCTACTTGAAGGACTCCGAATCTGTTATCGGGACCTGCAGGCATGAAATGCAGTGTCCTAAGGAAAAAGGGGCATCAATACAAATAATGTACCGAGTATGTAAGGAATGAAAATCAGTAAATAAAAGACATGAAAGAAACATAGAGTAAAAGACTCAACATGTAAGTCTGAATAGCTCTGTGAATCATTTCATATTTATGATGTCATTCATCTGCGTATAAATACTAGTAAGGATAGCCCATGCTGCGTATGGGCCCAATGTTTGGTTTTTTACGAGCTTGATCCGTTTTAACTATTATTTAAAAAAAATAGTATTATTTATTATTTATTCCACAAAAATTATTTTTTATTATTAGCATATTATAAAAATTAAGCTCAACATTTAATAAGTTAACTGACTGACTAATCACAGAAACTACTTTTTTGGTTCATCTCCGTTCTCCCTTTCCAAGATGTATTGATCTATACGTCTTTTATACTTGTATATCAAGTATCACTTTAATTCAAAATGTATTTTTATGTATATAATTATCGTATATTTATTTGTGAAGTGCCATCTTATCTTAAGATGTATTTTTAATGTATATTTCAAATATATTTTATATGTCAAGTGCCATATTAATTCAGGATGTATTTTTTATGTATATCTTTTTGTATATTTATATGCCATCTTAATTAATTTTAAGATACATTTTTTTATGTATATTCACATGTCTAAGTTTCATCTTAATTGAAGAAGTATTTTTTATGTACTTTTTATATGTGCTATTTCAATATATTTTTTATATATATACGTTTCAGTTGTGACAATTATGTAAAGTTTCCATAATATTTCAGTTGAGATAATTAGCATGATTAATGTTTTTTAATTTATATAAATTGATAGTATATAGATTTACTTATTTTTTACAAGCAAGGTGATTATTTATTTTTGTTTTTCACCTTTTTGAAATGAAAACATCTTTTCCCTTAAGTTAAGGCATATAGTTTAATATTTTTATTGTTTATTTTTTATTTTTATTGATATATCAATGCCCTTGGATCCCAATTAAATCCTTCTTTTTCTCTTAATTCTTCTGTAAATTAATTCTTTTTAGGTTTTTGCTTAATTTTTATAAAGTTATTAACGTAATAAATGCCCTCCTTCTATTTAATTAGGAAGTATGTCTTTAATATCATTGTAAAACAACTAATACCTCTGGCAATGTTAAATTAAATTTGCACAAAATTAATCATGTTGCGTGATAATACTAAACTATTGCATTTAACCTGCTCATCAATCGTTTTATCTTTATTATATCACTATTGCGTGCATAATTCATTTTACTTTTATTATAAATTATAAATGTTCACTTCATTGAAATAGTCTTGTATTACTTCTAGAGTATTATGTTTGTATGTTGCTTTATTTTTGATAAATTTTTTATAATCTATTATTACAAAAGTAATTTTCTTTACCCAAATAAATACCATGTATTACTTCCATTGTATCAGGTTTCTATCTTGTTTCATTTTTTATAAATTTTCTACAATTTATTGTAAGAAGCAATTTTTTAAATCCAGCCAAAACTAAAATTAAAATTTGATAGAAGTAACAGGTTTGGACATCAAAATATTAAATCAATATCTTTATCCACTAAATTTATGCAAAATGACAACAAGTAATATAAAAATATGCACACAGAATAATAACAGATTTTTTTGGAAGAAAAATGGAAATTTGATGTAGTCTGGATTAGAATATATCTAGGAAAAAAAAAGTTTGATAGGAAGGAGTAGTAATTTCGTAAATATAGATGTGTTAGAAAGTTTGAACTTTGAAATATTAAAAGAGGGCACGTGATAGGAAGTTGCCAGATACTACTACAAATGCATGCATGTAGAATAAATGGTCAGATGGATCCACGTTTCCAAAGCTATGCTTTGGGTGATGAGCAATGACATAAGCAAAGGGAAATTAAGTAAAGTAAACAAAAGTTTATACAATATCTACACGATAAGATTCTTTTTAACCAATCATAGTCCATTATAGTTGAAATTACCAGAATACCCTTTAATGCCAAGCAGGCATGTTGACCAAGAGGTGTCTGCTATTCCCTCTTCTAATAAGTAAGAATAGTACCATGCATAGGTATATGTCTACATAACATCATCAAGCCTCTGAGGGCATTCCATCATTTCATCTCGGCCACCGTGGGCATCATCAACGTATACCAACTGATCAGGTGGTGGTGCGATATTACACCATAACCTTTCCTCATACCCCATATACATATATATATATATATACACACACACACACACACACACACACACACACACACACACACGTAAATAACGCCATCTGGTCATGTGTCAATATGCATGTATAACTGAATGCAATGTATATGAAGTGAGACCCATGAATAGACGATAGAACAATAAGACATATGGAGAGTCAAGAACATAGGCACCTCTAGTATTTCTATGAATAGAATTATTTATGAAAGTTGTGTGTTTGCTTGTTTCGTTTTTATCGTATGCATCATGCCAAAAGGAAAGAGGGGATACCATTAATACCTGAGCCAATTATCTTGAAAATTCTTCCAACACCCGTCAAAAGCGACAAAACATGTAACGGTGGATCGAAGTAGGAAAAAATCTGTATGATATTCTTGAGATAGATTAGACCATACTCCCTTAGAATCACAATTTCATGCTGCTATAGTCTTAATAAGTCTTGTATGAATTGCTGAAGCTCTCTCTTTATATTTTAGAGATATATGTATCTCCCTTAAGTAATTTAAAGGGGTTCTTAAGTGTAACTCTAGGTTACTCGCTCGCTGCTTATCATGTATGTATAAATCTAAGTTCTTTAATGCTTCCTCGTTACTATTTATCTTAAGAATGACAACCATATCTCATCTCATATTGTTGAACTTTTATCCATCTATTATTGATTCACCTTAATGTTGATCTATAATCTACCACTGATAACTTGACCTCTTATGTAATACTGTTGCTAGGGCTCACGTCTCATCGGGGAACATTTGAAATGATTAGACTGATCCACCTGGGCCGATACCATTCTTCCATAGCCGTATTTTATAGCATTCTATGTGATTCACCTTACATGGGTATTTTAATCTTTTGCCTTTCATGAAATCCTTTTTTTTTCTTTGAATCATAACTCAATCGAAGGCCCAAATGTTATACTTTATCTATCATAATTACACAATTATTCTACTACCAGGGCAGCATTCCATCTCTTTTAAATGCTATTAGTCTTAGACTCCTTTGAGTTCATTCAAGCTATACTGAGCTTTCTATAACACAGAGAAACCATCAGCTCTATTGTTTTCATGGTCTTAATCCCATGGTCTTATCCATTATCGTCACCTTTTCACTCACCTTTCCTTATCCTTAATCATGTCTTCCTAATAACTTGTCGCTATACCATACTTTAGCTTGAGACCTGCCCATATCTATTTATACTACTCGCAACCTTCCTTCAACTTTATTGCATCATAGATTTCCTTATGTTATTCTGGAACATCAAGAGAGACATCACATCGTCTCTAACTCTTCTTTACCCTTTTAACTAGACATTCAATACATAGAAACCATAGGCTGGAAAATATGCCACTGACGCCACCGCTATCATTCCTGGATACTGAATCCCCGCGCTTCTAGCCTTCTATCTGAAGTATGGACTATTCGCAACCTTCGGCATTTGAGTATCTTGTACGTTGTCCACCTTTACCTTACTTACCTAAAAGTCTTACTTCACATCGTCTTTCTCTTTCATGACCTCCCTTCTGTATAGGTGTCATTCACATAAAAAATTTAAGGCTATATTATAATACTTGCACGTCTGGTGCATACACAATCGTGTGGGAGCTTCACACTAACTTCTTATGAGGTTGGTACTCTTCTAACTGGCTTTGTCGCAGAGCCGTTATAGAATATGGTTGTTTTACTATCTCTCTTGTACCTCTGATATTAAGAGTGATTCTACGATGATCTCAATCACGATTTCTATAATTTTCTAGGTCTAATAATCAGACTCCTGATTTACATAGTTGATGTAACTCTTTTAGTTTCCTCTTCTTTCGTACCAACCTGTATGTAGGCTTAAGCTGTCATCTAATCTGCAGCTCTTGGTATTAGTTATTACTTTAGCTTTTCACGGGCGCTACCTTTTGGAATATCCATGATACAATCTTCTAACAACTCAATCCCTTGTCTATGACCTGGACTCAAGTTCTTTCTTTTAACTTATATCGGAGTCTTCTACTGCTGTATGATTGTCAACATATATGTTGCATGGATAATACTCCAAATTTTAAGTGCGTTCATAACGTAACTAACTCTGGATCATTGATCGAATAATTCTGTTCGTTCCTTCTCAACTTTCTGACCCCTTGTTGCATGCATACTTAGCTTATCTTAGTTCCCATGCATGCCGGAATTTTCGTACAATTCCTATGATCTCGAATATTACTTTTGATTTTTACTTCCCATTCACTATTCAAGGTAGGTTCCACTTTCTTATGGAGTGCATCCAATGTTGTAGTGAGACTGTTTTTACATGGCCATTTCTTCTTCAAGTTACTATGCTTAGGTTGAAGCCTTCTTCTTTATTTTCTCAGCTAGTCGTTCATTGTAGTACTTAGGGAGGACCCTCCGACTCCTGTAAAGCTGCGAGCATATCACATCGTATACTCGACATTTTGACATTCTTCCTCACCTATAACTATCCTTGGTTAATTACCTCCACGTCCTTGTGCTTGCAGGGTTGCTTCTATACTGATATTTTGACTTTCATCCAGTGGCACTCTCTTTTATTTCCGTAACACCAATAAGGTACCTTTACCTACCCCAACTCCTAGCTGAATATTTCTCAAGGATTACAATGTCATAACTGTGAAACTGAATTCACTATATTATGTTTCACTATGTTTATCTTGCACGATCTGCTGATTTGTCTGTATCCTCTTGTCGAGCCATAACTAGGCTCTTCCTGAATAACTACTAACTAATCGTTGGTCAATTATCATATCAATATTTTGATAAATCTTTCCTAGGTTATTTTCTTTGTCTTAACTTACCTCTCGCACTGACTCCTTATTTATCAATAACATCTTGGGCATGAACTATTACTTCCTCTCCTTGACATCGTGTTTGCATAATGTTTGGAATCCTAGCATATCTGTAGGATTTGAATCAGTGCAATCTCATCCCTTTTTCTCATTTTTATCGCATTCTTCCTTTACCATTCCATAGTTAGTAGAGCCACTTAATTCTGACTTAATGCCACATCACTTCTATATTTCCCTCTTTGGGGGAGTACTAAGATTTAGCACTATGACGATCAACCTATAGATGTTTTAACTCTTCATCTTTGGCGTCTTTTCACATCATCGATGACCCTTACTCGCCTTGCGGTAATCCTTATGTACCAAGGATAACTAAATTCCTTACTTACAAGGGTGACACTTATTGTAACTGGCACACATAGTCCCTTAAGCTTAACTTTGCTCACATTGCTTGCTTTAGGGAAGTGTCTTACTAAATGACCTTTAAAGGTTATTCTTCTGTCGTCCATTCTATTATCGCTGGAACAAAATCTGAAATTCTCATGATACCGACTATTATCAAATCACTCAGTCCCTAATTCATGTTTAGTTTACCTTGTTCACCAGCCCATACTGATTTGTATTACTCTGGGGTCTAACTTTTCCTTCTGGTAATCACGCTAGAGTCACAAACTTATTTCTCGAAATGAGGATATGACTTTATGGCCTATACTCTTTTTTTTCTCAAGGCCTGTCACTTCTTGTCTTTTCCGTCACTTGACTATAGACTCTGTAGTACTGTCATTTTTTTCATCTACCGTTATCATCCATGTATCACATCTTAATCATAATGCTTCATTAACTCTTTTCTTATTTTTCTGCTAACATTTTTTGTTTACCACTTTTTTTTTTTGAAAATAAGATATTCTTTTGCTTTTAGCCCCCCTTGCTCCATCCACTGGCTCTTCAAGTTGCCTAACATTCTCTCTCCACTAGGGATGAGAGCCACACTAAGGTAATACTTATCATTCTAGGATTCACACTGCCTATTTTCTGAACATTCTAGTATTCATATCTAACTATACAATTCCAGAGTGCACTATTTGTGTGTCTCACAGGGAGATCCATTACCACGTTTGCACTATCCTTTGAAAATGTCAACTAACACTAACAATCCATCCATCCACCGGTTTGTGTTACTCCAACCCTAGTTGGATCATGATATCTTGTCATTCTCTTAATCCATATTTGTTAGTTCCCATAGGTCTTATCTAAGACCGGTGTGGCCAATTGTACTTACTTCTATTACTGTTGAAGGTAAACTAAAATACTTATATTTCTCTGCCTAAATTGTACATATTTATAATCTTCAACAACTGGGTGCCTCTTACCCTTCTTCACCTTGCTTCTTTTACTTGTTGAAACTTGTATCTACCTTCTAAATATTTCATTTTTTTCACCATATGGATGGATAGATATTCTTGCCTTAAGGCTCCTTATTAAGAAGTTTACATGTCTTAGCACACACATTTCTACTGATGACCTCACATTTACTTATCATAAGCATCACGTAAAATCGAGTTCCTCTGACTCAACTCTTGTCACGACCCAAACATCTCTCTTAAACACGTCGTGATAGCACCTAGTCTCTAGGACTATGTAAGCCTAATAATTTAAAGAAAATACCAATAATGGAAGAAACGCTTAACATCTAACTGCAATAGATACTGGATAACCAATAAAAATTCTGCTCGACATCTACAATAACCAAAACACTAACGTACACAGCTTCCCAAAACCCGAAATATCATGAGTCACAAGCTACATAAAGGAAATAATATCTCTATACATTGGAGTCTACTAGAAAGAAAATAAATAAAGTGTTTGACACAGGGAAGAATAGAAGAGGACTTCGAGTACTGCGAATGCGACATATATACCTTGAAGTCTCAATAGATGTCTCGAACTCAGTGATAATGCTATTGATGACGAGAACCTAAATATGCACACAAAACATGTGCAGAAGAGTAGCATGAGTACACCACAATTGGTACCCAGTAAGTGCCGAGCCTAACCTCAGTTGTGAGCACGTGATTTTTCACCCACCATGTACTCCTACAAAATTCAATAAAATAAATTGATTTTATAAATTTTGTTGAATTTTAGTGTTATTTGTGATTTGTTTTGCATTGCATAATTCATCTATTAAAATTATTAAATAATTTAAAGTTGCATAATTGGGTGCATCATTATTATCAAGGAATTACAGATTTATTATTTATAATTAATTAAATTAAATAACAACAAAAGTGATGACTATTTGACATAATATAGATTTACAGATTAATCGCTTAATTTAATCATTTTTCGGAATTTGTTTTCTAAATGATTACGAGTATCAAATTAAATATTTTACTCTCAATTAACTGATTAACAGTGTATAAATTAGACAAAAATTAAGTTAAAGTTAATTATTACATTTTTTTAAATTTAAACTTAATTGGAATTAATTTATTAATTATAAGAATAATACAACAGGACCTAGGCTAAGCCTGCCCATGCCCAAATGGACTCACACCCGGCCAACCCAGACCACCCAAACGACGTCGTTTAACCTTCCATTCACCTGAGCTGTTGGATCATTTTGATCCAACGATCTGGAACTAATCAATTAATAAGTATTTAACTTTTCCAAACACCCCCTACCCCCTCAGTTACCCAAAGCCTAACACCCTCCGTCTCTCTCTTCTCTCTGAAAGCCCCACCGGCTCCGCCAGCCGGAAATTGCCCACCGGTGGTAGAGCTCAACAAAACAACCTCAAAATTTTACCAGTTAATCTCCTTCACCCCCTTAACCCCGTCCCACCATTGATTTCCCCAAAATATCACCCAAAAAGGGGCAATTTCAGATCTTAAAAAATTTAAAACCCTAAAATGTGTAACAAACGATTACCCACGACTCTGTGACTCAGACTCACATGATTCGATGGGTCTTTACAAGAGCCATCGATTCATGCAATTTGGAGTCACTTCTGAGCTCACCGGAGTCCGGCCAAACTCCGGCAAGTCGCCGCAATCTGACCAAATCTAACCGGTATCCCTCTAAAACTTCTTTATTTATTTAATTTCACTTATTTGAGCACTGTTTAGGGTATTACTGCCAAGATTTCTTGAATTGTTTTTTCTAGTTTATGGATTTTTGTGCGAATTGATACATCCCTTGCTTTTATTAATGGAATGGACACTATTTTGAATAATGATAATTTGTATTCTAGGTATTTCCTCATTTTGACTGTTGTATCTTGATAAAATAACTGGTTTCACGACCCAAATTCTGACTTGGGTCGCGATGGCGCTCAACATCGGAGTCAGGCAAGCCAACACCTGTTTACTAACAAGATTACTTTACTTATTTGGATGTTCAAGTACTTGTCAAATTTTAAGTTAGGAAATCATTTAAAGAAAACGGTCAAGTGATGCAACTTGATTAAGTGAAACTCAAAAGATCGTTTGCCAACATATACAGTATAGCAAAATACTAGGAGAACCAACTACGTGTGTCAAGACCTAGTGTCACAAGTCCACAGGCGACTAGTGGAATATACAAAATAAATGTACAACTGTCTGAAGGGGTAGACAAAAATATCCAAAAATAATAGAAACTCCACAGTGCTGCTGAGGAACGCTAGGAAGAGCAGCTCACCGTGTAGTCTAATCCAGATAGTACCCTCAAGATATAACCGGATACACCTGCCTCAGAACCTGTACAACTACAGAAGCGTAGCATGAGTACATATAAGCAAATATGTACCCAGTGAGTATCTCGTCTAAACTTGAAGAAGTAGTGACGAGAGGTAGACGTGATACTTACTAGGGTCAATAACCAATAATATAATTTAATAAGTCTAGACAGGAATAGTAGTCATGGAGATCACTAAGGCATGAAGTATCAAGTACATAAAACTGAAATTTATTCTCATGAATCACATAACAATTATCACAAAAGTCTCAAATTCCCCTTTCATAAGGAGAAATTTATTTAATAATGACAAGACTCTCAGTCAAATACATAGCACATAGTATGCCGAAGCGTACGGCTGACGCGACGCAAAAAAAATAAATGTGCACTGCCGAGGGTCGAACGGCTCGAACCATAGATGCATCTATTACCCTGCTCGCGAATCGATCATGCGACGCGGTTGACATAATTATAAGGCTACCCCGCTCAAGAATCATACATGCGACACGGGTGCTCGTATACATACACGGAATTATCAGGAAATTCGGGAATTTATCATTGATTATCTTGAAAACAGAGATTTAAGCATTTAAACTTACACATAACCTCCTAATATCCTCATGTAAATTTCAAAGATAATAAGCAACCAGGAACACGTGTAAAGATACAGGTAATGCATATAACGGCATGCTTGTGAATCCTAAATTCTACCCGACATAACATAGTAGTAGCTACACACGGACTCTCGTCACTTTGCGAGTGCGTAGCCCCCGAAAATAAGGATAATTCAATCATTTACATTTACCTATGGGGACAATTCCCTCTTACAAGGTTGGAAAGGAGACTCACCTTGCGTAGAACCTACTTCTCGGGTCAAGAATGCGCCCGAAACTCCCAACTCGTCACCCAAGGACTCGAAACTAGTCATGATATATAAATACGTCAATATACACTCAAGAGTATGAAATTCTCCTATTAGTTTAGGTAATTCATCATTCTTGAAGAAATCCCAAAATACACCCCCAGGCCCACATGCTCGGATTCCAGAAATGTTTGAAGAAAACACTCACCCATAACCTAAGGATAATTAATATATAGTTTTTGTATGATTTCATGGTAGATAAGTGGTGAAATTCTCTAAGGTAATCAACCCTGGGTTTCCACTCTAACCCCTTTGATTTGCACTAATTGGGTGTTAATCACCCTAAGATTTGATGTAATAAACCAACATTTAAATGGAAATTACTTACCTCTTAGTAGCTAGGATGAATACACTCTTCTGAGCTCCCAAAACTGCCTATGGTGAAGAAGAAATGGTGAAAAATGGCTAAGTCCCGTGTTAAAAGGAGCTCACTGCCTTCAGTGATCTTGCACCTGCGGCTTGAGGACCGCACCTACGGTCACGCACCTGCGGCTCGAGGATCGCACCTACGGTCACGCACCTGCGGAAGTTGGCAAGGAGGCTGGGGATCGCACATGCGGAGGGATTTTCGCACCAGCGGATCCGCTCCTGCAGAGAAAGGTCCGCACCTGCAGATTTGGACCATCTCCCGTGGGGCCGCACCTGCGATCTGGGCAACCGCACCTGCGATCTGGGAAACCGCACCTGCGGTCACACCAGACCTGGTGCACCAGCAGCTTCAGCTGCTGGTGTTCGGCCCTGTTTGGTGTCCGGAAGGCACCTGGGCCCACCCGAGCCCCCGTGCAATTGTACTAACAAGTGCTAAATCATATTACGGAGTCGCTCGAGGCTTCGGAACACCCAAAACAACGCTAAAACTAAAAATCACACCTCAAAACCCCTAGAATCAAACTTAAGAAAATTCAAGTTCTTGAATTTGGTTTAAATGCACCGAAGCGACCTATACTACTCGGAATGAAACCAAATTTTGAAGGCAAGTCATAACTGACATAATGGAACTATTCCGGGTCTCGAAATTCCATTTGGACCTCGATAGCACAAAAACACGTTCCAAACCAAATTATGAACTTAAGGAAACTCTATTAGCTATTTGGCGTCGAAATGCTCCTGGGTCATCCAAAACCCATTTCGGACATACGCACAAGTTCGAAATCATCATACGAAGCTACTGGAACCATCGAAACTCGATTCCGAGGTCGTTTACCCAAAATGTTTACCGAAGTCAAACTTGGCCTTAAAAGCCAACCTTAAGGAACCAAGTGTTCCTATACTGCTCTAAACACTTCTGAATCCCGAACCACCCGTCCCTGCAAGTCATGAATCACTATAAGCCACTACGGGAAGTCTTATTTAGGGAAATGGGGTTCGAATACTCAAAACGACCGGTCGGGTCGTTACATTCTCCACCTCTTAAACAAACGTTCGTCCTCGAACGGGTCTAGAATCAAACCTGAAGTGCTGAATAAGTGTGGATATCTGCTCCCCATGTCCTCCTCAGACTCCCAAGTCGCCTCCTCGACTGGTTGGCCCCTCCACTGGACCTTCACAACAGAAACTCTCTTGGATCTCAACTGGCGATCTTGTCTATCAACAATAGCAACTAGCTCCTCCTCGTATCCGAATCTCTCATCCAACTGAATAGTGCTGAAATCAACCATGTGAGAAAAGTCAGCATGGTATCTCCGGAGCATGGTTACATGAAAGACTGGATGAACTCTTGATAAATTGGGAGGTAAAGCAAGCTCATAAGCAACCTCTCCAACTCGCCTCAACACCTCGAAAGGACCTATAAACCTCGGGCTCAGCTTGCCCTTCTTCCCGAACCTCATAACACCCTTCATCGGCGAGACCTTCAGCACTACCTTGTCTCCCTCCATAAATGCTACATCACGCGCCCTCTTATCCGCGTAACTCTTCTGTCGGGACTGTGCTGTGCGGAGCCTCTCATGAATCAACTTCACTTTCTCCAACACATCCTTTACCAGGTCGGTGTCACATAACTTAGCCTCGCCAGGATCAAACCACCCGATAGGACAACGACATCGCCGACCATACAAAGCCTCAAATGGAGCCATCTCGATGCTGGACTTATAACTATTATTGTAAGCAAACTCGGCCAAAGGCAAGAACTGGTCCCACTAACCTCCAAAGTCAATCACACATGCCCTGAGCTTGTCCTCCAATATCTGAACTGTACGCTCCGACTGTCCATCAGTCTGAGGGTGAAATGATGTGCTGAGATCTATCTGGGTACCCATCTCGCTATGCAATGCTCTCCAGAAGTGCGAGGTGAACTGTGGACCTCGATCTGATATAATGGACACCGGCACACCGTGTAACCGGACTATCTCCCGAATGTAGATCTGGGCTAGCCTCTCAGAAGTTTAAGTAGTAGCTACAGGAATGAAATTCGTCGATTTGGTCAATCTATCCACAATGACCCAAATCGCGTCAACCTTCCGCAAAGTCCGAGGTAACCCCACCACGAAGTCCATAGTAATGCGCTCCCACTTCCACTTAGGAATGTGCATCTGGTGAAGTAGGCCTACTGGCCTCTGGTGCTCATACTTAACCTGCTGGCAATTAAGACACCTAGCCACATACTCCACAATGTCCCTCTTCATCCGCCTCAACCAGAAATGCTGCTTCAAATCACGAAACATCTTCGTAGCACCAGGATGAACAGAATACCGAGAACTGTGTACCTCCTCTAGAATCCTCTGTCTCAACCCATCAATATTAGGAACACACAAACGACCCTGAAGTATCAAAACACCATCCTCGCCAATAGTAACCTCCTTGGAATCACCCTGAACCACTATCTCCCGTAGCTCTGCCAAACATGGATCATTATACTGTCGAGTCTTGATATCCCCCAATAATGAAGACTGAGCAACCACATGAGCTAGAACTTGACGAGGCTCTGAAAGATCTAATCTCACCAAGTGGTTAGCCAAGGACTGAATGTCCAAGGCTAGAGGTCTCTCCTCCGCTGCAATTTAGGCCAAACTACCCATACTCTCCACCTTCCTACTCAAAGCATCTGCTACCATATTTGCGTTTCCCGGATGATAAAGAATGGTGATGTAATAATCCTTCAGCAACACAAGCTACCAGCGCTGCCTCAAATTAAGATCTCTCTGCTTGAACAAGTGCTGCAAACTGCGGTGGTTTGTATAAACCTCACAAGATACCCCATACAAGCAATGCCTCCAAATCTTAAGAGCATGAACAATCGCTGCCAACTCCAAATCGTGCACCTGATAATTCTTCTCATGAACCTTCAGCTGGTGCGAAGCATAAGCAATCAACTCTCCCTTCCTGCATCAACACACATCCCAAGACAACGCGTGAAGCGTCGCAATACACTGTATACATCCTAGAACCGGAAGGCAATACTAGAACTGGTGCTGAGGTCAATGCTGTCTTGAGCTTCTTAAAGCTCGCCTCACACTCGTCAGACCATCGGAACGGGGCATTATTCTGAGTCAATCTAGTCAGTGGGGCTGCAATGGATGAAAATCCCTCCACAAATCGTCGATAGTAGCCTGCTAGACCCAAGAAACTCCTGATCGCTGTAGCTTAAGTAGGACGCAACCAACTCTAAACTGCCTCAATCTTCTGAGGATCAACCTTGATACCCTCTCTAGATACTACATGCCCCAAAAATGCCACGGAATCCAACCAGAACTCACACTTGGAGAACTTAGCGTATAACTTCTGTTCCCGCAAGGTTTGGAGCACAAATCTCAAATGTTGCCCGTGCTCGCCTAGGCTACGTGAGTAAATCAAGATATCATCAATGAAGACAATGACAAAGGAATCAATATACGGCCTGAACACCCTATTCATCAAGTCCATGAATGTTGTTGGGGCATCGGTCAAACCAAAAGACATTACTAGGAACTCATAATGGCTATATCACGTACGAAAAGCAGTCTTCGAAACATCTGAGGCTCGAATCTTCAGCTGTTGATACCCCGATCTCAAATCAATCTTAGAAAACACCCGAGCACCCTGCAACTGGTCAAACAAATCATCAATGCGCGGTAGTGGATAATTGTTCTTAATAGTTACCTTGTTCAACTGGCGGTAATCAATACACATCCGCATAGATCCATATTTCTTCTTTACAAATAGAACTTGAGCACCGCACGGCGATACACTCGGTCTGATAAACCCCTTAGCCAACAACTCCTCAAGCTGCTCCTTCAATTCCTTCGGAGCCATACGGTATGGGGGAATATAAATAGGCTGAGTGCCTGGAGCTACATCAATACAGAAATCGATATCACGATCCGGAGGCATGCCCGGAAGGTCTGAAGGAAAGACATCAGCAAACTCTCAAACAACTGGCACCGAATCAATCGTCGAAGACTTGGCGGTGGTGTCCCGCACATAAGCAAGATACGCCAGAGAACCCTTCTCGACCATATGCCGAGCCTTCAGGAAGGAAATAACTCTACTAGCTGCACTAACTGAGGAACCTCTCCACTCCAGCTTAGGTAACTTAGGCATGGCTAAAGTAACCGTCTTGGCATGACAATCCAAGATGGCATGATAGGGAGATAGCCAATCCATCCCCAAAATAGTCTCAAAATCAACCATGTCTGAGCAACATGAGGCCCACACTAATCTCGAACCCACAGAAGGTGATCACAGAAGACCGATAGATCCAGTCTACCACCACAAAATCGCCCACATGAGTGGACACATATATAGGAGAATCCAAGGACTCGCGAGGAACATCCAGAAAACAAGCAAATAAGGCTGACACATATGAATAAGTGGATCCTGGATCAAATAGCATTGATGCCTCCCTACCACATACTGAAATAGTACCTGTGATCACGGCGTCTGAGGCCACTACATCTGCTCGGGCCGGAATAGCATAGAATCTGGCTGGTGTACCTGAAGACTGACCTCAGCTGGACTAAATAGGAGCTAGCTGAGCTCCCCCTGCATGGCCTCCACCTCTAGGACGACCTCTACCAACCTATCCTCCACCTCTGGGTGGACGGGGCGCCAGTGCTGAGTATGTAGGCTGGTAGCTCTATTGAACAGTCCTGCCCCGAAACCTGGGACAAGTCCTCCTCATATGGCCTGACTCCCCACACTCATAACACCTCACTGGTGGCAAGGACTACTGCCCTGAAGAAGAACCCTGGATAGCTGGGGGACGGTGAGAACCCTCTAGCATGGCACTGAAGTAAGGACTAGAAGACCCCTGATGACCTGAATACCTGTCGGAGTAACCCTAAATGGCTGGTGGGCGGTAAGAACTCTCTGGCATGGCACTGAAATAAGGCCTCACTGGAGCACCCCGGGGAGGTGGTGGAGCAGCTGAATATGGAGGCCTGCTAGGCTGGCCTCTGCTGAACTGACCCCTGCCCCTGCCTGGGGCACCTCTAAAATCTCAAGAAAATCTAACTCTCTTGTCCTGCTGACCCTGCTCTCTACCCCTCGATCGATAACCCTTAATCCGAGGAGCTATCTCGACCACAAGATGATAGGGAGTACCCATCTCCACCTCTCGGGCCATGTTGGTACTAATACCTGAGTGCAGCCTAACTACAAATCTCCGCACTCTCTCAGCATCAGTAGGACGAATCATAAGGGCATTACAAGACAACTCAGAAAACCTGGCCTCGTAGTCTGTCACCGACATCTGCCCCTGCTCCAGCTGCTCAAACTGATACCGCAGCTCTTCCCTCTCTGAGGGTGAAATATACCTATCCAGGAACAACTGAGTGAACTGCTCCCATGTGAGAGAAGGGGAACCTGCTGGCCTACCAAGGATAAATGACTGCCACCATCTGCGGGCCCTGCCCTCTAGCTAAAAATTAGTGAAATCAACTCCGTGAAACTCCAAAATCCTCATGTTGTGCAGTCTGTCCCTGCACCTATCAATGAAGTCTTGGGCATCCTCTCCCCTCTCACCTCCGAAGACAGGAGGGTGAAATCGAGTCCATCTATCGAGTAGCTTCTTCGAATCGGCGTCCGCAGCTGGCCTAAACTCAGGTGATGCTGCTACCGGCTGTGCTCCACCCATATGCAGTGTACTTAGGGGTATGATGCAGCTGCTGTCTGACTTGCAGCCTGGGCAGTAGGGGTCTGGACTCCCCCTCCCGCCTGAGAAGTTGCAGGATCTACCAGAAATAAACCAGCCTGGGACATGGTGTCCATGAACCGCATAATACGGCCCATGACCTCATGGAAGCTTGGTGCAGTCATGAAATCCATCGGAGCTGGATCTGCTGGGGGCACCTCATCCTGCTCCTCAGTAATGGGATCCTCTGCTGGATCTGCTAAGGGTGCTAATGGAACAACTCTGGGACGCCCTGTCCCCTACCACGGGCCGGTGCCTTCCCCCGGCCTCTGCCACGGCCTCGAACGGCGGGGGTAACAGCATCTCTCGAGTCAGGAACGTCAGGTGCACGAGTCCTCACCATATGTGAGAATAGAAGAACGAGATTTAGTAAACCACCGACTGCACGATAGAATATGAATAAAGAGAGGTTTCCTAACACCCTATAGCCTCCCGAAGATTAATATAGACGTCTTTGTATCGATCCGCAAGACTCTATTAGGTTTTCATGTGACTTGTGAGACCTACGTGAACCTACAACTCTGATACCATGTTGTCACGACCCAAATTCCGACCCGGGTCACGATGACGCCCAACACCAGAGTCAGGCAAGCCAACACCAGTTTACTAACGAGATTACTTTACTTATTTTGATGTTCAAGTACTTGTCAAATTTTAAGTTAGGAAATCATTTAAAGAATATAGTCAAGTGATGCAACTTGATTAAATGAAACTCAAAAGATCGTTTGCTAACATATACAATATAGCAAAATACTAGGAGAACCAACTACGTGTGACAAGACCTAGTTTCACAAGTCCACATGCGACTAGTGGAATATACAAAATAAATGTACAACTGTCGGAAGGGGTAGACAGAAATATCCAAAAATAATAGAAACTCCACAGTGCTGCTGAGGAACGCAAGGAAGAGCAGCTCACCGTGTAGTCTAAGCCAGATAGTACCCTCAAGATCGCGCTCCGGTATGATAACCGGATACACCTGCCTCAGAACCTATAAAATTAAGTACCGAAGCGTAGCATGAGTACATATAAACAAATATGTACCGAGTGAGTATCCCGTCTAAACTCGAAGAAGTAGTGACGAGAGGTAGACGTGATACTTACTAGGGTAAATAACCAATAATATAATTTAATAAGTCTAGACAGGAATAGTAGTCATGGATATCACTAAGGCATGAAGTATCAAGTACATAAAACTGCAATTTATTCTCATGAGTCACATAACAATTATCACAAAAGTCTCAAGTTCCCCTTGCACAATGAGAAATTTATTTAATAACGACAAGACTCTCAGTCAAATACGTAACACATAGTATGACGAAGCGTACGACTGACACGACGCAAAAAAAAATAAATGTGCACCGCCGAGGGTCGAACGACTCGAACAATAGATGTATCTATTACCCCGCTCACGAATCGATCATGCGACGCGGTTGACATAATTATAAGGCTACCCCGCTCACAAATCATACATGTGACACGAGTGCTCGTATACATACATACACAGAATTATCAGGAAATTCAGGAATTTATCATGGATTATACTTGAAAACAGAGATTTAAGCATTTAAACTTACACATAACCTCCTAATATCCTCATGTCAATTTCAAAGATAATAAGCAACCAGGAACACGTGTAAAGATATAGGTAAGGCACATAACGGCATGCTTGTGAATCCTAAATTCTACTCGACATAACATAGTAGTAGCTACCCACGGACTCTCGTCACTTTGCTGGTGCGTAGCCCCCGCAAATAAGGATAATTCAATCATTTACATTTACCTATGGGGACAATTCTGAAACTCCCAACTCGTCACCCAAGGACTCGAAGCTAGTCAAATGATATATAAATACGTCAATATACACTCAAGAGTATGAAATCCTCCTATTAGTTTAGCTAATTCATCATTCTTGAAGAAATCCCAAAATACACCCCCGGGCCCACATGCTCGGATTCCGGAAATTTTCGAAGAAAACACTCACCCATAACCTAAGGATCATTAATATATAGTTTTTGTATGATTTCATGGTAGATAAGTGGTGAAATTCTCTAAAGTTCATCAACTCTGGGTTTCCATTCTAATCCCTTTGATTTGCACTAATTGGGTGTTAATGTACCTGAGATTTGATGTAATAGACTAATATTTAAATGTAAATTACTTACCTTTTAGTAGCTAGGCCGAATACCCTCTTGTGAGCTCCCAAAATCGCTTATGGTGAAGAAGAAATGGTGAAAAATGGCTAAGTCCCGTGTTAAAAGGAGCTCACTGCCTTCAGTGATCTCGTACCTGCGGCTCGAGGACCGCACATGCGAGCCAAGGCTCGCACCTGTGGAAGTTGGAAGGGAGGCTGGGGATCGTACCTGCGGAGGGATTTCCGCACCAGCGGATCCGCTCCTACAGAGAAAGGTCCGCACCTTCGGATTTGGACCATCTCACCTGGGGCCGTACTTGCGAGGCCTTGACCGTAGGGGCGGTCATGCACCTGCGATCTGGGAAACCGCACCTGCGATCACACCAGACCTGGTGCACCAGCAGCTTCAGCTGCTGGTGTTCGGCCCTGTTTGGTGTCCGGGAGGCACCTGGGCCCACCCGAGCCCCCGTGCAATTGTACCAACAAGTGCTAAATCATATTACGGAGTCGCTCGAGGCTTCGGAACACCCAAAACAATGCTAAAACTCAAAATCACACCTCAAAACCCCTAGAATCAAACTTAAGAAAATTCAAGTTCTTGAATTTGGTTTAAATGCACCGAAGAGACCTATACTACTCGGAATGAAACCAAATTTTGCAGGCAAGTCATAACTGACATAATGGAACTATTCCGGGTCTCAGAATTCCATTTGGACCTCGATAGCACAAAAACACGTTCCAAACCAAATTATGAACTTAAGGAAACTCTATGCGCTATTTGGCGTCGAAATGCTCCTGGGTCATCCAAAACCCATTTCGGACATACGCACAAGTCCGAAATCATCATACGAAGCTACTGGAACTGTCGAAACTCGATTCCGAGGTCGTTTACTCAAAATGTTGACCGAAGTCAAACTTGGCCTTAAAAGCCAACCTTAAGAAACCAAGTGTTCCTATACTGCTCTAAACACTTCTGAATCCCGAACTACCCGTCCCCGCAAGTCATGAATCACTATAAGCTGCTACGGGAAGTGTTATTTAGGGAAATGGGGTCCGAATACACGAAACAACCGGTCGGGTTGTTACAACTGCGTCTGTTAATTAATTTAATTTTTTCGATTCTAATGGATTCTAAGAACTGAGTTTAGACTTCACACACCTTTGGATGCTGACTTTTTTGGAATAAAATTAGTCCCATATGTTTTAGATTATTCAGTGGATCCTTGATTTGTTTCGAAACACTGCCTTTGGTATTGTTCTTAGGGTAATTTCTATAATTAGTTTTTATGTCTACCTCTAATGACTAGCCATGGACATTATGATTATTAGAGTCATAGCAACTTTTAAAATAGGTACTCAAAGTCTAATTATTAGTTCTAGTTTTGACTTAGTAGAAGGTTAATAACTAACTAACTCAGTCTTGGGCTGAAATTATCACTCAATTAGGATGATTAAGCCTAATTGCCCAAATTGAGTTAATCACAATTAAGTCTAAATCCAAAATAATTCACCTAAGTTTACTCTCAAGCTTATTCCAAATCAATTTCAGGTTCTTTAACCTAGTAACTAACTTGAGTTAACTTCAGTAAGTACTGATCATTAATTAACATAGTAAATGACCTTAACCTTAGTTACTAAAAGAGGTAATTCTAGGGATATTAAGGGTTAGTTAGGAATCACAAAGAATCTTGGGTGTAACAACCCCAGAAATCTCTAGAATTAGGAAAAATCAGAAAATCAGATATTTTAGGGGTAAAACAGTAATTCTAAAAGGGGATAAGGGCTGAAATTAATAGAATGTTCTAGAAGAAGGTACAATTGTCACAAAAGATAAGGTTTTACAGTTGTACCTGTACTATTTCAGCCTAAATAGGATAAGGAATATGCTAAAAGATGCTGCCCTAAAATTTACCTATAAAAGGACTAAGTTATTCTTAAAAAGCGGGACCTCTCTACACAGATTTTGGACACACTTTTACAGATTTTACACACTTTTGAGGCTAGAATACACACAGATATTTCAGACCTCTAGACACCTTTCTTTTATAGATCTGAAAAGGCCCACACTCTATCTCACACCTGAAAACACACTAGCCTAAAAATACATTATTTCCTTGAAAGAGTAGAAACGAATATACTGCAAAATGAGTGCAAAAACGGTTTAAAACATTGTCTTTCTTGTAGCTGTGGCTTTCTTCACTTCAAAACTTGTTTGCTGTGGTTTTCTGGGTAAAAATGGGTCAGCTTTGAGTTATTTCTCCTGGGTTTCCCTCTGACTGGTCTGCTGCTTATATTGTTGTTACTAAGTTCACAAGAGTTCCTTCTTTCTGACCTTTATTTGGTCCTTGTTTGCTAATCCTTTTGATTTCAAGGTATGTAGATATTTTACCTTGTATGAGACAAAATTTCTGAATGAAAATATCAATGTTTTCCATGAGTTTTTACTATAGTTTCAGTTTTTATGTGCTGACATGCTAATATTACATGTATGACCCACTCTATTTGGATTTAAATGTTGAATCTGTATGCTAGTTGCAATTGTTACCTTAAAATTTTAGATCTGATGTTAGTTGTAAAATTGTGATATTGTTCTTATATATATAGGTTTGACAAAATTTATTAGATTATTGTGTTTGGTACTGCATCATTAGATGTAAATCTGACCCCTTAATGGTCAGATTTACTCTGTAAAGATGCATAAAGTGCTGGTTTTCCTTTTTGGTTGTTTAGAAAAACACAAGAAGAAGCTGGACGTTCTAGTCAAAGTAAAAGGATCTCAATCGAAGCATCAATGATTCAGACACCATATTTTTTCTTTCGTTCTTATTTTTCTTCATATCGCTTTTTTTTGAAATCTGTATTTGTTTTAGTACAATAGAATGTATTTATTTTCTGAATTTATTGTAAAACAAAACTGGACTATACTATATATGTATTTTTGTCAAAATTGTGTATTGGAAATGGGCCAGACTGCTGAATCGGATCATTGAGGCCTAAACTAGTCTGAACCCCTAGGCTATTGGGCCTGAGGGGTACAAGGGCCAAAGCTTTAATGCTAAACTTCAGTCTTAAAGTAGTTACAATGTAATTTGCGTTAGAAACCTGGTTATATGTTCAGATAACATTCGAAAAGCATCAGTTTCTCCATGTCATTTTGATATTAAACTGAAATCCAACTATGCTACTAGAATCGCTGCTTTAAAGCTACTCTTTTTTTTAGTTGTAGCTTTTCTTTAAGCAATGTATGGATTTCAAACCTAATTGAACGTAAGCTATTAGGGCTGAGGTTTAAAAAACTGCTTTCTAAACAAAAGAAAAACAGTAACAATCCAGTTTGCTACTCAAATATCTCCTCCTGATTTTAAAAAACTAATCAAGCAATTTCAACTCAAGAAAAATCCTTTTATCTTGAAGCAGCTTTAAGACTGCCATTTATGAAACAAAGAAGATGCCTTTTGAGACCCATGAACTGATTCATTCATATGCATGAAAAACCTCGTCTAATTATAGGTCAAATGGTAGTGAAACCTTAGTTGTTCTTAATATGGTATTATATCCGTAATTCAAGTTTGCCTTAATTATTGCTATATAATTCGAAATGTGTTAGCATGTCCACCTCCTAAACATTTCTTTTATTCTTTGCTTTACTTTAATTCAAACCATGTATGTCTTTCATCTAGAATAGTCAAAGAATAGGATTGGCCTAAGTGTTGATTGATAAATTGGGCTAAACATGGCCATAGCCCAAACACTTGCCCTTTAGGATTGTAAATTTAATCTTAGATGACTTCTACATATCCTATAGGCTAAGAAATACCTCTTTTAGACTAAGTTCACAAGACTTAGAGAATAATCAAATATTTCTTCAAATAAGCATTTTAACCGTCATGACTATGTAATCTATACTCGGATGTGACAACTCATGCCCCCGATCAGAACTCCAAACAATAATAAAATTACATATTGTAAAGCACGGGTGCATTTCATGTGGCGCGTTTACAATATGTTCAAAAATAGCAAGTGCACGCCATCGTGACTTGTTTCAAGATAAATGCATAAATATTAAAAGAGGTTAAAAATTAAAAGCGCTAAATGCACAATAGGCAAAAAACATGTGAATAATTAGATAATTAGGCTAAATATAAATAGTTAAGGGACCGTGCTAGAACCACGGAATCCGGGAGTGCCTAACACCTTCTCCCGGGTTTACAAAATTCCTTACTCGTATTTCTGGTTCGCAGACATTTTAAAACATAGTAAAAAATTTCCTCGATTTTGGGATTTCGATACAAATGGTGTCCCGGAACACCGTAAAAATTCGGGTGGCGACTCTGAATAAAATAATTCCCAAAAATCGAATAATGTCACTTAAAGTGAAAGACTGCCTTATTACCCTTACCGGTGAAAAATGAGGTGTGACAGCTCTGGCGACTCTGCTGGGAACAAGAACCTAGAATCTTTGGTTCAGGGTTCAGAATTCGATCTTAGAATAAGTGTTATATTTTGGCTTTCATTATCTGACTTTACATGTTGAAACCTAATGTGCTAATTGCCGCTTTTTACCGCTTTTATATTATCTGAACTGCATATAAACTGTGCCAAAATCCTTCTTCTCTCTGAGTCTTCTAAATCATTTGGGAAGTGTGCACTTTGTGAGACTTCTTTTCTGTTAGAGTCATCCAAATTTTAGAACGAGGTGCAGACAAGTTGCAAAGCCGGTGAAGCTTCTGTATTCCCGGTACGCTGCCCCGACCTCGGCTCAAGCTGTCCGTTCGGGTAAGCCTGGTCTAGAACAAAACCCCAGGATTTAAACCTAGTATAACATAGCCTCATGCCAGATCCCTAGTACGAACGATTATTTGCATCATGTGCAGTTGACTTAGAGGACTCAACACAGGGGTTGGGTCCGTCTAGGACAGGTGAACCCGAAATAAAAAGACCATCCTAATGCATCTTACCTGCTATGTGTACAATATTTTGTTTAGGTTTGTTTGTTTATCGGCTAGAAAAAAAGAGAATAACAGAAAAATCAAGAGTGAAATAGAATAGAAAATTTATCCGACTCTTGAAAAACCCGATGTTCAAAATTGTCTTGAAATTCTTAAAAAATAGAGAAAAAGAAAGAAGAAAATGTGTTCTGAAAAATAAAATGAGTTAGTATCATAATTTTTCAAAATTGTGTCAAATTTTAGCGAACTACGCATGTGGGATATGTAGGCAACCATTATCGAATCCAACCCTATTTTTCAAAAATCAAAATATGGTCGTAAATAAATTTAGGTGACGTCGTTCTTGTCTAAATAGGCAAAATGTCCCAACGGGGCGCCGGAAGGCTGTTTTTGCAAGAATAGCCACCTATCATCTTTTTCAAATTTTTTTGACACAATTAGCAAACACAGCCCTAAAACCTTCCTTCCCAATGTGCTGGAAGACTGTATTTGCAAATAGGGTCCATTTCCAATTGGTTACAAATTTTGCAAAAATAGCACCTTTTATCACTAGTCAAAAAATAAATCATGGCTTTGCTTTTTCTTAACCAATCACTTAAATAAATATGCAGGATGAGCATTGTCGAAAATATCCCCTTTAAAGCTGTCGAGAAAATTCCCGTAGGACTCCATATGTGGTGGAGAGACCTCGGGGAAGTCAGTAGAAGTTCCGTGGTAAAAGTATTGGGCGGACTTACCGGCCTTTTAATGATTGAGCCGAGGTTGGACATCATCGAAGCTATAATACCATTCTGGGACCCTGCTTATGTCACGGCCTGAAATCCCACCTTCGGGCCATGACTGCGACTATCGGCGAACCCGCTAGACAAGCCAACGATTGAACTAAATAAAACTCATTAACAACAAAAACGAACAAGATAACGAAGGCATCGATGGTCAACAATGTGAAGGTTAACAAATAACAAAAATATAACATAGTAATTTTGAAATAAAACCCATATACAAATCCCAGAACTGGTGTCACATACTCACGAACTGTCTAAGAGATTACTAAAAACAAAGGTCTAAAAATAAGTACATATAACTGTCTTTGAACTATAAGGTAAGACAGAGCTGAAAGTGAAGAGTAGAAAGTGACGCCAAGGCCCACGAACGTCTGCATGTCTACCTCGATGTCTCCTATATGACCTGATGGAATGCTCCGACCGTCACTGACCACCGAGTCCGGCTGCATAGTCTGCACAACATAAAGAAGTGCAGGTGTAGCATCAGTACAACCGACCCCATGTACTGAGTAAGTGCCAAGCCTAACCTCGGCGAAGTAGTGACGAGGCTAGGGCCGACAAAAATATATGTACCTGTGCAATTCTATATAATAACCGGAAAATATCAACGAAAATAAGCAAGTAAGACAGATAGGGGGAGAACATGCTGGTGCTAAAAGGGGCAACAAAATACTAATACGGTAGAACAGGGTAATTACTGAAATGTAAAAGTAAAGGCATGAATTTAACTTCTCGACAGATAATGAACAACAAAAGGCACGGCATGTCCCATCATGCATAAGCTCACAATCACTCGGCACAGAATGTCCCCTTGTGCGTATATAGTAACACTCGGCACGGAATGTCCCCTCGTACAATAAATAATCAATTATCAACACGGCATGTCCCCTCGTGTGATAAGTAACAAACGGTCATCACAACATGTCCCCTCGTGCGACAAATAATAAACGATCAACATGGCGTGTCCCCTCGTGTGGTAGGTAAAAAACAGTCAACACGGCATGTCCCCTCGTCGACAAATAATAAACGATCAACACGGCATGTCCCCTCGTGTGATAAGTAACAAACAATCAACACGGCATGTCCCCTCGTGCGACAAATAATAAATCAAAGCAACAATATAATGTGAAAGTCAAAATTAAGAAGTCTCAAGTGCATGGAAATACTCAATAAAATTCTATTGTCCCCGCAAGGAGAAATCATCAATTACAAACTCAACAAGTCCCCGACAAGGGTCTCAGCTATAACCAACCTCGCATCAGAAATACAATTTCAACAGTGTAAGCCCCAACTGAAACAAATAACTCAATAACTCCCCACGTCATGAAACAACATCAAGGTATCACTTCTAAATCACCAATTACTCAAAGTACGGAGAATAGTAAGAATACGGTATGATTCATCACAATTGAATCACGGGCATGCTTGACAGCAACATATAGTCACTCGTCACCCCGCCTATATGTTGGACATAAATTACACATAGCAAATAAGACTCTATACCTAATCCCTCAAGCTAAGGTTAGGCCAAACACTTACCTTGGCTCCAAAAATGCAAGTCAAGCCTCAATCACAGTCTTTCCTTTAGAATCCGACTCCGGAACGGTATTATCTAGACATAATCAACCCAAGTATCAATAATGGCTCAATAAATCAAACCCATAGCCTAATTATTTACTTCAAGGCATTCTTCCTAAGATTCCAAAGTTTTACCCCGGGCCCGCTTGGTCCAAACTCGAAGCTCGGACCAAAACCCGATCACCCATAACCCCACGAGTTAGAATATATAATTTGTTTTAAGATTCGACCCCAAATTGAGGTTGAATCACCCAAAATTCTCAAAAACCCAACTCTACCTAAAATACCTAATTCTTACTTTGAATCCATGTTTTTAGCCCTAGATTCTAGTGATTGGTGAAGGAAAATTGTAGAGATTAGAGTTAGGATCACTTACCCAAGTGGCTATGGAAGAAAACTCGCTTGAGGATCGCCTATGGGGTCTTGGAGAGGAAGAAGATGGTGAAAAAGTTATAATCTCGTAATAGTATTCTGTTTTTTGACTTAAGGAATTGACTGGGCGATTTTCTTCATCGCGATCGCAAGAAGAGGGCTGCGATCGTGGAGAGTCTGTCCTAACTCACTGCGATCGCAGAAGAGGAGTCGCGATTGCGGAGCATAGCGTAGCTGACCCTATGCAATCGCGGAAGAGGTTTGCGATCGCGGAACACCAGGACGTCACACAATGCGATCGCGGGTCGAAGGAATGCAATCGCGGAACAAGGGCTGCGATCGCAGAGAATAAAACACCAGACACAAGAAACCAGTCCAAAACACCAAATTTTTGACTCTTTAACACCCCGTTAGTTACCCGAAACTCACCCGAGCCCTCGGGTCTCAAAGCCAAAAACACACACGACTCCCAAAACATCCTACGAACTTATTCAAGCATTTAAATCACCAAAATATCATCAAGAACATCGAATCAAACCTCAAAACTCTTAGAATTTTCTCAAACTTCATAAACTTCTAAATTTCCCATTTTTAATCCGAATCACGTCGTTTCAAGTACGTTTCACACCAAATTTCATAGATAAGACAAATAACATATAATAAACCTGTTCCGGGCTCGGGAACCTTAATACGGGCCTGGTAACACGGTTTTCACTTAATAATTCATTTTCAAATTCCTTTATTAATTCCAGAAAACAATTTTCTTTAAAAATTCATTTCTCGGGCTTGGGACCTCGGAATTCGATTCCATGCATACGCCCAAGTCCTATATTTTCCTACGGACCTTCCGAGACCGTCACATCATGGGTCCGGGTCCGTTTACCAAAAATCTTGACCAAAGTCAACTTTATTCATTTAATTATCAAAAATTTCCATTTCCATCAAATTCCAACATGCAAACTTCCCGGCTACACGCTTGGGCTTCGCACGTATATTGAGGTGAGATTAATAGAGGCTTTCGGGGCCTGGGAACACAGATTTAGCTAGAATTACTCAGGAAGACCTTTTTGGGTCATCACAATCTCCACCTCTAAAACAAACGTTCATCCTCGAACGGATATAGAAAAGTACCTGAGTCTAAGAAAAGATGGGGATAACGACTCCTCATATCGGACTCGGACTCCCAAGTAGCTGCCTCGGTAGGCTGACCTCTCCACTGGACACGTACCGAAGGATAACTCTTCGACCTCAACTGACGAACTTGCCTATCTAATATGGCTATCGGCTCCTCCTCATAAGTCAGATCCTTGTCCAATTGGACACCGCTGAAGTCAAGAACATGAGATGGATCTGCAATATACCTCTGGAGCATCTATACATGAAACACTGGATGCACTGCTGATAAATGTGGTGGCAAGGCAAGTCTGTAGGCCACCTCTCCTACCTTATCAAAAATCTCAAATGGACCAATATACCTAGGGCTCAACTTGCCCTTCTTTCCGAATCTCATCACGCCCTTCATAGGCGACACTCGAAGGAACACCTGGTCTCCTACCATGAAAGCCAAATCTCGAACTCTACGATCTGCATAACTCTTTTGCCTAGATTGAGCTGTACGAAGCCTATCCTGAATACTCTTCACCTTATCCAAGGCATCCTAGACTAACTCAGAACCCAATAGCCTAGCCTCTCCGGGCTCAAACCATCCGACTAGAGACCGACATCGCCTACCATACAACACCTCATACGGAGCCATCCGAATGCTCGACTGGTAACTGTTGTTGTAGGCAAACTCTGCTAAAGGCAAGAACTGATCCCATGAACCACCAAAATCAATAACACATGCCCGCAACATATCCTCCAAAATCTGAATAGTGCGCTCGGACTGTCCGTCCGTCTGAGGATGAAATGCTGTGCTCAACTCTATTTGAGTGCCCAACTCTCTCTGAAATACTCTCCAGAAATGGGAGGTAAACTGAGTACCTCGGTCTGATATGATAGATAAGGGCACACCGTGCAATCTGACAATCTCTCTCATATAGATCTGAGCCAACTTCTCTGCTGAAGATGAAACCGCCACCGGAATGAAATGTGCAGACTTGGTCAGCCTTTCTACAACAACCCATACTGCATCAACCATCCTCTGAGTCTGTGGGAGTCCAACTACAAAATCCATCGTGATACGCTCCCAGTTCCACTCAAGAAGCTGAATCTGCTGCATCAAACCACCAGGTCTCTGGTGCTCATATTTAACTTGCTGACAGGTCAAGCACCGAGCCACATAAGCCACAATGTCCTTCTTCATTCTACGCCACCAATAATGCTACCGTAAGTCCTGGTACATCTTCGCGGCGCCCGGATGAATGGAATACTGGGAACTATGGGCCTCCTGCAATATTAACTCACGAATGCCATCAACATCCGGAACACATATACGACCCTGCAATCTCACAACTCCCTCAGCATCAACTGTGACCTGCTTGGCACGTCTGTGCCGAAACGCATCCCTAAGAGCACACAAATGACGATCCCTATACTGCCTGGCGCGAATACGATCGTACAATGAAGAACAAGCGACTGTATGTGCCAAAACACTGCCACACTGAGAAACCTCCAATGTAACAAATCGATTGGCTAACACCTGAATATCCAAAACCAAAGGTCGCTCTCCAACTGATAGATAAGCCAAACTACCCATGTTGACTGACTTCCGGCTCAAGGCATCAGCCACCACATTGGCCTTTCCCGGGTGATAGAGAATATTAATATCATAATCTTTCACCAACTCTAACCACCTCATCTGCCTCATATTCAACTCCTTTTGCTTAAACAAGTATTGCAAACTCTTGTGATCAGTGAATACCTCACACGGTACCCCATACAAATAGTGCCTCCAAATCTTCAAGGCATGAACAATAGCTGCAAGCTCTAAATCATGGACTGGATAGTTCTTCTCGTGAATCTTCAACTGGCGTGAAGCATAGGCTATAACTCTCCCATCCTGCATCAACACTACACCCATCCCAACTCGCGAAGCATCACATTACACGGTATAAGAACCTGAACCTATGGGCAGTACCAACACCGGTGCCGTGGTCAATGCTGTCTTGAGCTTCTGAAAGCTCGCTTTACACTCCTCCGACCATCTGAACTGAACACTCTTCTGCGTCAACTTGGTCATGGGGGATGCTATAGATAAAACCCCCCCACGAACCGGCGATAATAGCCTACTAGGCCCAAGAAACTCTGAATCTCTATGGCTGAAGTGGGCCTAGGCCAATCTCTATTTGCTGAAACTTTCTTCGGATCCACCTGAATGCCCTCTACCGATACCACGTGGCCCAAGAATGCCACAAAACTCAACCAGAACTAACACTTAGAAAACTTGGCATACAACTACCTATCCCTCAGAGTCTGGAGGATGACTCGAAGGTGCTGCTCGTGCTCCTCTCGGCTGCTAGAGTATATCAAAATATCATCTATAAACACGATCACAAATGAGTCCAAATAAGGTCGGAATACCCGATTCATCAACTCCATGAAAGCAGCAGGGGCATTAGTCAATCCTAACGACATGACCAAAAACTCATAATGCCCATAACGAGTGCGAAAAGCTGTCTTAGGCACATCAGAAGCCCTAATCCTCAGCTGATGATAACCAGACCTCAAGTCTATTTTAGAGAACACCGTAGCACCCTGAAGTTGATCAAATAAGTCAACAATCCTCGGCAAAGGATACCTGTTCTTAATAGTAACATTATTCAACTGCCGGTAGTCAATACACATCCTCATTGAGCCATCTTTCTTCTTCACGAACAATACTGGAGCACCCCAAGGTGAAACACTAGGCCTGATGAAACCTTTATCCAACAAATCCCGTAATTGCTCCTTTAGTTCCTTCAACTCTGGCGGAGCCATACGATACGTGGGAATAGAAATGGGCTGAGTGCCCTATGCTAGCTCAATACAAAATTCAATATCCCTGTCGGGTGGCATACTCGGCAGGTCAGCAGGGAATACCTCTGGAAATTCACGAACCACGGGCACGGACTCTACAGAAGGGACCTCAGCTCTAGAATCACGAACATAGGCCAAATAGGCCAAACAACCCTTCTCGACCATGCGCCGAGCCTTCATATAAGAAATAACTCTACCAGAAGAATGACTAGGAGTCCCTCTCCACTCTAAACGAGGCACACTTGGCAAANGACAGTCCAGAATAGCATGATAGGGAGATAACCAGTCCATCCCCAATATAACATCAAAGTCAACCATATCAAGAAGCAAAAGATCAACCTAAGTCTCCAGACCACCAATAACTACTACGCAAGCACGGTAGACTCGATCTACCACTATAGAATCACCCACCAGTGTATACACATGTACAACATTACTCAAGGAATCACGGGGCATACTCAAATAAGGGGAAAAATATGAAGACACATAG
>MDKH01149015.1:0-37348 GCA_005239495.1 Nicotiana undulata | reverse complement strand
TGTATCTATGTAGCCGCCCGTTGACACTGTGACACTAGTCCTGGCACACACTTTTTGTAATTACGTTGGGTTTCGGGGTTGTACACTTTTGGCCTAGCTGTGGTTCAGCTGTATGTACGGCCTTACCTCATATCGCTGTTACATTACGCATTTTTACTTGTTATAAATTGTAAATAACTGGAATAATCGAGTTCTGGGGTAGTAACTCCTGGGGATTTATATGTTGGCTTGCCTAACCTCGCCGTTAGGTGCCATCACGACCTGAACCAGTTTTTGGGTCGTCACAACCTACATCCATTTAAAGATGTAACGCCACCGACAAAAGGGATGTTAGTACTGTCGAATATTACTAGTATGTATAACTAATCACCATCTCATTAGAAATAACAATGATACAAGAATAAATAATCATGAAATCAATGGAAACTTTAGACAACACCGTTTCAATTTCGATTTCAATTTCCAGCACAATACCACGATGTGTGCGACAAGGGGCCCGGTCACAGCCCGATCAGCTAGGCTGTCTCACTCAAGACATTACCATTTTCCATCAATCATCTCATTTCATATTTTCCTCACATATTTCAATTTCATCAGCACTAGTGGCCACACTCGTTACATCACACTTGGCACTTGGCCGCATTTCATAATTCGAGTTCTTTTCCCACATATCACATTATCATCGTTTTCGTCAAACAAGCCTTTCAATTCAAGATATTAAGTACACACGGGAGGAATTATGAATCGTGGGCTTATAGAGGCTTTCACATACTTTGGCATACAATCTTTATTCAACTCGAATGAAATCTAGGAATTTTAACACATATTTCATACTTTAACACATCCTCAGGTGACAAGATAGCATAATGGAAGCATTGAAATACATATTGCACATAAATTCTTACAACACGCGCACATTTGGAATAGCATTTTCTGCATCAATCAATGTTGTTACTTACACCAATTGCATGGACACCATGGGGGTTCAATTTTTAAGAAGAGGGGGTTTTAGCTATACATACCTCAATAGAGCTTTCCTTACGTTCTACAATAAATTCCGGAAGCCTTACCACCTTCAATCTATTTTAGAAATGTCATAAGTTGATTAAAAAATTATAAGGATGATCAATACTCTAGCCCATTTGAGCACATTATCAAGCACTAGGTGTGCATTATGTTTTTAAGACCTTTTAAAAACCCATACCCCATCCTTTACCATTTTTAGCTCACATTCTTCCTATATTCTTTCACCACCCATGCATGCAAAACAAACAACCCTCAAGCCCATGAACTATCTTGCTAATTACCCATTTTAGTAGAAATTTCGAAATTATGAGCTGGGGGCATATATTCTTACCTTTAAGGAGAATACTTAGTGAACTTTACTTGACAATCCTAAGGGTTTTATGCAAGAATTGAGGAATAATTAGATAAAGATCACTCTCTCACTCTAGGACTCTTTCTCTCACTCTAAAGCATCATAAATATGCTCAAAATGAACCATAACATATGTTTTAACGATATGGGAACGAGTTTAAAATTTAGGAATTCGGAGCCCTGACACGGATCTGCGGTCGTATATGCGACGATTTAATGACTATGTGGTCTGAAAAAGTGGCCCTCAGGGACTTGAATTTTTTGCCCCGGTCTGCGACCAATAAGCGGTCCGCAGACTTGTTCCGCGGTCGCATAATGCACCGCAGAACCTCCCTCCGCAAAAGTCCAAGGACGATTATGTGACCAAAATACGGCCTGCAAAATGATTATGCGGTCGCATAATTGGTCGCAAAACTGACCTCAAAATTGTCTAAAAAGACTGCCTCACTCTATGGCCAAATGCGCCTCGCAGAGTGATTATGCGGCCGCATAATGGGCCGTAGAAATACACTCTTCTGCAAAACATTTTCCTTTAACTTAGTAACGTATTGTTCAATCCAAAAAGTCTGAACCGCTCGCCGTGAAGAATTTCTACTATTATAACACATAAATCTAACTTGGCACCACAAAATTCTGGGTTTTAGGTAAAAACTTTATGGGGCCTTACATAAACAAGGGAGGTGCTGTCCGTTTTATCATAGAAAAAAGTGTGTCGTTCAAATGCGATAAGTTAGGGCATTCGTATTTTGACGAAAGTATTGTTCATTACTTTTAGAAACAAGAGTTGCATGTTATGTTAGCATGAGGATTTGACGGGATATTTTGAGGTATGTAAGGTCTTCCCTTTTCTTTGGCATGATTCTGTAAGTTATGTTGCCCTTAAAAGAAATTCAAGTGGACGAGGCTTTGTATACATAATATATTGACGATTAAGGTCCGTTCACGAGTATAGTCATACAAATGTTGAAATAGATTGTGTTTGTCGCAGTTTCTCGTATTCTTAAGGAGTAAATAGAGCCTTCCGAAAAGTCCTTGTCTTTTACATGAAACAAGACGTCTAGATGTTAATTAAACATTACGTACGAATGGTCTGACGAATCAGAAGCCATATAGTGTCTGTATAATGAGGGATATTTATATATGAATGATTTAACAAGGTAGCATAATGTATAGTTTGTAGAATGATACGAATGTTTCGACCTAATGAATGGCACAACTTCCAATACTTACACGTCTGTGTTCACAAAACGGATAAAGACCCACGAAGGTAGTTGCATTGCTCTAAAGTTAAATAAGATTGACTATATGAGGGAGATGTTAAGAGATGACATATGTTACCTATGGAGTCATGAAGTATATAATATGATAAGTTTAGCAATAAGAATATAAGTTGATAGAGCGTAAATCTCGTAACTATTCTTACGTATTGATGAATAGATGTATATATGTATAACGAGTAGCCTCACAATTTAAGAAAATTACATAGCTATAATTAAAAATAATCATGTAATCCCCAGAAATGAGCCGTAATATGAAATAAGGATAGAAGTACATGTTTTTTATGGCTAAATAATATAGAATACGAAGGATGATGTTGAAATTGGCTAAGGAATAAGGATTAGTTATTGTAACGAGTTACTCACAAACTTGTATGTTTATGTATACGAGTTTATCTTTTGATGATTGAATGATGCCTGCATGAGGGATATGAAATGAATGGTTGCAAAGGTGTAGCCTTATGGACGGTCTATGAACGCATAGGTGCATAATGAAGGTTGGTTATGGGCGGTCTCAGTTGCACATATAGCCAAAGCTCAGTATTATGAACTATACGGACGATCTACTATGTTATGCATACGAGCCACTGGTTATTCACGTTTATGAAAGAACCTTACAGCGGGTCTCTTATGAAATGCGTAAGTGACACTTTTATGTTTCAGTGTAGCCCTAGAGATGTTTGATCTGTTTGAGGTAAGTATTCAAATATAAGGTTGTAACGACTCGGCCGGTCGTTCCATAGAATCTGCACTATTATTACTATTTTTGCCTTGTCATAGGTTTGTTATACTGTTTATGATGTGTTAGAGTCGGTTGGCTTGGGTTCAGAATGGTTGTAGTGAGAATTGAGACACTTAGTCTCTAAAAATAGCTTTATAGTTGAAAAAGTCAACCGAGAGTTGACTTATTGGTAAACGACCTCGAAAGGCAGATTTTATTTCTCGGATAGCTTTGTTAGGTGATTTGGGAATTAGGAGTTTGTTCAGAATGTTTTTGTGATGTACGATGTAAAATTAGGCTTGAATTGGCGAAAGATAGTTTTGGTGATTTCCGATTGGCAGTGGAAAATAGGCTATCGGGGTCGGGATGGAATTCCAGAAGTTGGGACAGGTTCGTAATGTAATTTTTGATATGTGTGCAAAATTTCAGGTCAATCAAATGTGTTTTGGTTGGTTTCGGCATCGTTGGTGGAATTTAGAAATTTCAAAGTTCATACGTTTGAATTCGATGTGATTTTGATGTTTTGTGTTGTTTTTGGTGTTTTGAAGGCTCGACTAATTTTGAATGATGTTATAGGATATGTTCGTAGGGTTGGTTGAGGTCCCAAGGGCCTCGGGTGTGTTTCGGATGGTTAACAGAGTGTGTTTGGTCTTAGAAGAACTACTATTGCTGCTGCAATTTCTGTTACTGATTTTGATGTTTTTGTGTTGTTTTTGGTGTTTCGAAGGCTCGGCTAATTTTGAATGATGTTATGGGATATGTTCGTAGGGTTGGTTGAGGTCCCAAGGGCCTCGGGTGTGTTTCGGATGGTTAACAGAGTGTGTTTGGTCTTAGAAGAACTACTATTGCTGCTGCAATTTCTGTTACTGGTTTCCTTCTACGCGATCGCGTAGGGTTAGCTGGGGGAGGGCGGGCTTTTTTCAATCGTGATCGCAAGGAGGAGGTCGCGATCGCGTGAGTTCAGTATGTTGTGCAGTGCGATCGCGTAGTGGGGAGAGAGAGTGCAGTTGTTCTTCGCGATCGCATGAGAGGACTCGCGACTGCGTAGGTTTATGGGATGTTTAATCGCGATCGCGTGGAGTCTTCCGCGATTGCGTAAGTTTAAATGAGGGCTTCCCTAATTTGTGCTCCGCGATCGCGATTGGATGTCCGCGATCGCGATGAAGAAATGCCTGGGCAGTATATAAAAAGCCCATCCGCGACCCTTGCCCACTTTTCCACCATTTTTGAACGAGATTAGAGCTTTTGGAGAGATTTAGAAGAGGAAAACGATTGTTCTTCATTGAGGTAAGGTTTTTGGACTTATTAACTCGATTATATGTGATTAAGGACCAAATTAACAATGTTTAATTGGGGAAAATCAGTGGGAAAAGGTAAACTATGGCTTGAGTTTAAGAGACCTTCTAGGGGTGATTTGAGGGGTCAATTGGACCCCGATTTCAGAGTTCTTTATATGTACAAACTCGTAAGATGATGAAGATAATTTCAGTATAAATTTTTTCGAGTTCCGAGACGTGGGATCAGGGGTCGGGGTTTGGCTTATTTCGGGTTTTGAGCTTAAAGTTGATATTTTTCGATTGAGTTTCAACCCCTTAGCATAATTTGATGTGAAAAATCTGATCTTTATATATTTGGAGCAAGTAGAAGTTGATTCGAGGGGCACGCGTGTTGCAGTGTAGCTTTTCGGGCTAGTTTGAGGTAAGTAATATCTTTAAATCCTGTCCTGAGGGTATGAAACCCCAGACTTTACATCCTCTCACGGTTTTGGAGTGACGCACACACTGGATGACGAGTGTGGAGCGTGCACGAATTGGAAACTTGGAAATATGTTCCTCTTTAGGCAACTACTGAGTTGCGAAACTGCTTTTAAAGCATATGTGTTATAGTATTACTATATTTTATATAATTGGGCTGTAAGCCACGTTTTGGGACTAGTGCCGATCTGTTTTAACCCCTTCGGGGCTATTTTATGATATTCCTCACTTAGAAATTATGATTTACACTCAGTCTCTCTTGTTAAACCGTTTTGACAATCAGAGTTTCTTGATATATTTATTTGTGAAATGAAATACTGTTTTGGGTCGAGAACCCCGTTTATTTATGGACCAAGTGGCATGTTGAGAGTGTCTGACTGAGTGAGGCCGAGGGACAATATTGTGAGGATATTGATGATATGAGAGAGGCCGAGAGCCTGAGTGATGCTTGCCATGATTTGGCTTGTTTATAGCGCTTGGGCTGTAGGAGCCCCTCCGGAGTCTGTACACACCCCCAGTGAGCGCATGTACCTACTAAGTGCGAGTGCCGAGTGACGAGTGATTGGGAGGTAGAGTGACTGTGAGGTGTTGAGTGACTGTTACTGAGTGATGGTGTGGTGCTGAGTGACTATTTATGAGTGATGATGTGGCCCGAGGGGCGGTTATGATGATATTTTTACTGAGTTTTGATTATGATTCACTTCATTCTTCTATACTAATATTTTGGGAGTTTACTATAGAAACATTTGAAAATATACTCGTTTAAAGGATTTCTATGGAAATTGTTTTTCAAACTTATGTATTCAATGTATACTTTATTCAGACTCTGTATTTTTCTATCTGTGAATTGGTATTTTTTTGCTGTGTGTTTCTTATCTTCAGACTTGATTTATTTTCATTACTATTGAGTTGGCGTACTCATCATTACTCCCTGCACCTCTGTGTGCAGATCCAAGTACTGGTTGTGAGCAGTAAATATTTGCGTTCGTCGGCGTCAGCATTCGGGATTTCGAGGTAGCTGTCTAGCGTCCGCAGCTTCTCCATTTCCCTTCCTTCATTTAGTATTTTGTTCTGAGACAGTGTATTTTGACATTAGCAGTGTTAGTAATATTCTTAGATTCTCGTGATCAGTTGACTCTAGTTTTGGGGAATAGTTTAGACTGTGGATTTTATTATGCTTTGTTAAAGACTTAGAGAAACTTTTATACTTGATATGGAATATTATTAATAATTTGAGAAACTTTATTAAAATATATGTGTAGTTACGTGATTGTGGCTAGCCTAGTTCCACGATAGGCGCCATCACGACCTGTTAGGATTTGGGGTCGTGACAAGTTGGTATCAGAGCTCTAGGTTACATAGGACTCACCGGTCATGAGCATGTTTAGTAGAGTTTTGCAGATCGGTACGAAGATGTCTGTACTTATCTTCGAGAGGCTACAAAACTCTTTGGATAAATCTCCTTTTTTGAGCTTTGTCGTGCCATTCTATTGGTTCTTGAAATCTAAACTCCTGTTGTTTCATTCTCTCACAGATAGTGAGGACACGCGCTACAGATCAGGGTGACCAGACACCAGACGGACCCACGATGGGTCGAGGCCGTGGTGGAGTTAGGGGACCATCTCGTGCAACAACCGGGACAGTACTAGAGGATCCCCCTATTATTCAGGATCAGGTTCCCACCGAGGGTTCCTCAGCGGGACAGGCTCCGGCACTGACAGTGCCCATTGTCATTCCGGGTCTTCAGGAGACCCTGGCTTAGATCTTGATAGTGTGTATCAGTTTGGCTCAAGCAGTTGCTATGTATACTACTGCCGCTATAGCTCAGGCCGGGGGAGGCACTCAGACTCCAGCTGCCCGGACACCTGAGTAGGTTGTACAGGGTATTCAGGCATCGAGGGAAGTCCTAGCACAACCGATTGCTCCAATTCAGGACTATGTGGTCCCAGCTATGCCCTAGGATGAGCAGCGCAGGCTGGAGAGGTTCAGTAGACTTCAGCCTCCGACTTTCAGTAGCCAGAGGGTGAGGATGCCCAAGGTTTTCTGGATAAGTGCCAGAGGATACTCCGTACTGCTGGTATTCTGGAGACCAGTGGGGTCTCGTTTGCTACATTTCAGTTTGCTGGTGCTGCTTTCACTTGGTGGGAGGCATTTGAGAGGCGTAGGCCGGATGGTTCGGCTCCCCTCACCTGGCAGCAGTTCTCCACGATCGTTTTGGAGAAGTACGTTCCTCAGTCACACAGAGAGGAGCAACACATGCAGTTTAAAGCCTCATACGGGGCCATCTGAATACTGGACTGGTAGCTATTATTATATGCAAACTCCGCGAGTGACAGAAACTGGTCTCATGAACCACCAAAATCAATCACACAGGCACACAACATGTCCTCTAAAATCTGAATAGTCCGTTCCGACTGCCCGTCGGTCTGAGGATGAAATGTTGTGCTCAACTCTACCTGAGTACCCATACCTCTCTGCACGGCCTTCCAAACTGAGATGTGAACTGAGTACCTCTATCAGAAATGATAGAAACTGGAACTCCATGCAATCGGATAATCTCCCTGATGTAGATACCAGCTAACCGCTACGAAGTATAAGTAGTACTGATAGGAATAAAGTGCGCGAACTTGGTCAGCCGATCCACAATGACCAAAATAGCATCAAAACCCTTCGAAGTCTGTGGAAGCCCAACTAAAAAGTCCATGGTGATCCGCTCCCACTTCCACTCCGGAATATCTAACCTCTGAAGTAATCCACCTGGTCTCTGGTGCTCATACTTGACTTGCTGGCAGTTGAGACACTGTGCTACATACTCAACAATATCTCTCTTTATTCGCTTCCACCAATACCGCTGTCTCAGATCCTGATACATCTTCGCGTCACCCGGATGGATGGAATACCGCAAGCTGTGGGTCTCTACTAATAACAAATCCCAAAGCCCATCCACATTGGGCACGCAAATACGACCCTGCATCCTCATATCCCCGTCATCACCAATAGTCACGTCCCTGGCATCACCTCGACGGACCTTGTCCTGAAGAACTAACAAGTGTTAGTCATCATACTGGCATTCTCTAATCTGATCATAAAGAGAAGACCGGGAAGCCATGTTAATACCCGCAGAGGCTCTGACAAATCCAATCTCACCAACTGACCCGCTAAAGCCTGAACATCAAGTGCTAAAGGTTGCTCTGTTGCTGAAAGGTAAGCTAGACTCCCCAAACTCTCGGCTCTGCGACTCAAAGCATCGGCCACTACATTGGCCTTCCCCGGATGATATAAAATAGTGAGGTCATAATCTTTGAGAAGCTCTAACCATCTCCTCTTACGCAAATTCAAGTCATTCTGCTTCAGCAGATATTGCAGACTACGATGATCAGTGAAAATCTCACACTGCACTCCATACAAATAATGGAGCTATATCTTCAAGGCATGAACAATGGAAGCTAACTCAAGATCGTGCACTGGATATTTCTCTCGTGCACCTTCAACTGTCTAGATGCATAGTCAATCACCCTACCGTCTTGCATCAATACTGCTCCCAAGCCAACTCTAGAAGCATCACAGTAGACTGTATAAGAACCCGAACCAGTAAGCAAAACCAATACCGGAGTTGTGGTCAATGCTGACTTGAGCTTCTGAAAGCTCTCCTCACACTCATCAGACCATCTGAATGGAACACCCTTCTGGGTCAATCTGGTCAAGGGCGAAGCAATAGAAGAGAATCCCTCCACAAAGCGACGGTAATATCCCGCCAAACCAAGGAAACTCCTAATCTCTGTAATTGAGGACGGGTTGGGACAACTCTGCACCGCCTCAATCTTCTTCGGATCAACCTGAATACCCTCACAGGACACCATGCCCCAAAAAGCTACCGAACCAAGCCAAAACTCACACTTGGAGAATTTTTCATAAAGCTTCTCCTCCCTCAACCTCTGCAACACAACCCTCAAATGCTGAGCATGCTCCTCCTGGCTACGAGAATACACCAGGATGTCATCAATGAACACAATGATGAAATAATCAAGCTAAGGCTGAAACACGTTGTTCATCAAATGCATGAACGCGGCTGGGGCATTGGTCAGCCCAAATGACATAATCAGAAACTCATAATGACCATATCTGGTCAATGTCAGAATCCCAAACCTTCAACTGATGATACACGGACCTCAAGTCAATCTTGGAGAACACTCTAGCTCCATGAAGCTGGTCGAACAAGTCATCAATACGGGGCAAAGGATACCAGTTCTTCACCGTAACCTTGTTCAGTTGCCTAAAATCAATACACATGCGCATGGAACCATCATTTTTCTTCACAAACAACATCGGTGCGCCCCAAGGTGACACACTAGGCCGAATGAACCCCTTATCTAGGAGTTCTTGAAGCTGCTCTTTCAATTCTTTCAACTCCGTTGGTGCCATACGATAAGGTGGAATATAGATAGGCTGGGTGCCTCGCACCAAATCAATACCAAAATCAATGTCCCTGTCAGGTGTCATGCCTGGCAGGTCTGGAGGGAATACATCCGGGAAATCACGGACTACAGGAACAGAATCAATAGAAGGAGTCTCACTACTAACATCCCTCACAAAAGCAAGATAAGATTTACATCCTTTCTCAACCATACGCTGAGCCTTCAAGTAAGAAATCACTCTGCTATGCATATACTCAATAGACCCTCTCCACTCAACTCTCGGAACTCCGGGTATAGCCAGGGTCACGGTCTTAGTGTGACAATCAAGAATAGCATGACATGGGGAACCAATCCATGCCCAGTATCACATAAAAATCAACCATGATGAGCAACAACAAGTCTACTCGGATCTCCAGACCCCCAATAGACACCACACACGACCGATACACACGGTCCACAATAATAGTATCGCCCACCGGAGTCGAAACATGAATAGATGTAACTAAGGACTCCCGGGGCATATTCAGAAAGTGAGCAAAATACGACAAAACATAAGAGTATGTGGAACCAGGGTCAAATAAAGCCAAAGCATCACTGTGACAAACTGAGATGGTACCTATAATCACCGCATCGGAAGCCATAGCATCAGGCCTAGCTGGTAGTGCATAGATACGTGGATGGCCTCCACCTGCTCGACCTCCCCCTCTTGGGTGGCCTCTAGCTGTCTGAGCACCACCCCTAAGTACTTAGTAGGTGGTGAAGTGATTGGGGCTGATGTCGAGGGCTGAACTCTCTGCTGAGATGAATTACCAAGACGACGAGGACACTACCTCCACCTATGTCCAAACTCTCCACACTCGAAGCAACTGCCTGGAGCTGGAGATGGGGACTGAAGAGAACCCCTGCCACCATGATAACCACCAGATGAACCATGCATAGAAGAACCCTGAAATGATGATGCTCTGGAGGAGCTTTGAGCTGGAAGGGCACTAAAGGATGAACGTCCCGGATAAGAGCTGCGGGGACCCTACCCCGAAGATGCGCCAGTATAAGCTGGGCGAGCTGGCTGAGGAGGTCTAAATGAAGGACCTCTACTGTGCTGAAACTGCCCTCTGGAAGGGGCACCACTGAAACTACCTGATCCCCGAGGCCTCTTGGCCTCCCTCTCCTCACGCTCTTGCTTGCGAACCGACTCAATATCCTGAGCAATGTCAACAAATTGCTCAAATGTATCTCCAAACACTCTCTCCCTGGTCATCACAATCCAAAGCTAATACGTGAGGCCATCTACAAACCTCTTGATCCTCTCTCTGTCAGTAGGGACTAACTTAGAAGCATGCCGAGCCAACTCAGAAAATCGCATCTCGTATTGTGTAACTGACAGCTCCCTCTGCGCAGCGGCTCTATGGTAGGAGGTGTAGATCTCCGGTTGGTTGGTTCGAGCCCGGTGGAAAAGGCGAAGTTGATTCAGGAGCGACTTCGCACGATGCAGTCTAGGCAGAAATGTTATGCGGACCGGAAGGTCCGGGATGTGTCTTTTATGGAAGGTGATAAGGTACTGCTGAATGTATCACCCATGAAGGGTGTTATGAGGTTCGTGAAGAGGGGAAAGCTGAGTCCCCGGTTTATTGGGCCTTTTGAGGTGCTTCAGAAGATTGGAGAGGTGGCTTATAGACTTGCCTTGCCACCCAGCTTATCGAGCGTTCATCCGGTATTCCATGTGTCGATGCTCCGGAAGTATATTGGTGACCCGTCTCATGTTTTGGACTTTAACACAGTTCAGCTCGAGGGTGATATGTCATATGAGGTAGAGCTAGTGGCCATTTTGGGTCGTCAGGTCAGAAAGTTGAGGTCTAAGGATATAGCTTCAGTGAAGGTACAATGGAGAGGTCAGCTAGTGGAGGAGGCTACTTGGGAGACCGAGCGGGAGATGCAGAGCAAATATCCTCACTTGTTTGAGGCTCCAGGTATGTTTCTAGACCCGTTCGAGGACGAACGTTTGTTTAAGAGGGGGAGAATGTAACGACCCGACTGGTCGTTCCGTAGAATATGCACTATTATTATTGTTTTTTTCTTGTCATAGGTTGGTTATACTGTTTATGAAGTGTTAGAGTCGGTTGGCTCGGGTTCAGAATGGTTGTATTTAGAATTTAGACACTTATTCTCTAAAGATAACTTTATAGTTGGAAAAGTCAACTGAGAGTTGACTTATTGGTAAACGACCTTGGAATGCAGATTTTATGGCTCGGATAGATTCTTTAGGTTATTTGGGACTTAGGAGTGTGTTCAGAATGTTTTTGTGATGTCCGATGTAGAATTAGGCTTGAATTGGCGAAAGTTAGTTTTGGTAATTTCTGGTAGGTAGTGGAAAATAGGCTATTGGGGTCGGGATGGAATTCTGGAAGTTGGAACAGGTTCGTAATGTCATTTTGGATATGTGTTCAAAATTTCAGGTCAATCGGATGTGTTTTGGTTGGTTTCGGCATCGTTGGTGGAATTTAGAAATTTCAAAGTTCATAGGCCTGAATTCGATGTGATTTTGGTGTTTTTGTGTTTTTTTTTGGTGTTTCGAAGGCTCGACTAAGTTTGAATGATGTTATGGGATAGGTTGGTAGGGTTGGTTAAGGTCCCGATGGCCTCGGGTATGTTTCGGATGGTTAACGGAGTGTGTTTGGTCTTAGAAGAACTGCTGTTGCTGCTGCAATTTCTGTTACAGGTTTCCTTCTACGCGATCGCGGGAGGATATTTGCGATCGCGTAGGGTTAGCTGGTGGAGGGAAGACTTTTCTCAAACGCGATCGAAAGGAGGAGGTCGCGATCGCGATCGCGTGAGTTCAGTATGTTGTGCAGTGCGATCGCGTAGTGGAGTTCGCGATAACGTAGAGTTGGAGGCGCGTGGGGAGAGAGAGTCCAGTTGTTCTTCGCAATCGCGTGGGAAGACTCGCGACCGCGTAGGTTTATGGGATGATGAATCACGATCGCGTGGAGTCTTCCGCGATCGCGTAAGGTTAAATGAGGGCTTCCCTAATTTGTGCTCCGCGATCGCGATGAAGAAATGCCTGGGCGATATATAAAAAGCCCATCCGCGACCCTTGCCCACTTTTCCACCATTTTTGAACAGGATTAGAGCTATTGGAGAGATTTTGAAGAGGGAAACGATTGTTCTTCATTGAGGTAAGGTTTTTGGACTTATTAACTCGATTATATGTGATTAAGGACCAAATTAACAGTGTTTAATTGGGGAAACTCAGTGGAAAAAGGGTAAACTAGGGCTTGAGTTTAAGAGACCTTCTAGGGGTGGTTTGAGGGGTCAATTGGACTAAGATTTCAGAGTTCTTTATATGTACAGACTCGTGAGATGATGAGGATCATTTCGGTATAAAGTTTGTCGAGTTTCGAGACGTGGGCCCGGGGGTCGGGTTTTGGCTAATTTCGGGTTTTGAGCTTAAAGTTGATATTTTTCGATTGAGTTTCAACCCCTTAGCATAATTTGATGTGAAAAATCTTATCTTTATAGATTTGGAGCAAGTGGAAGTTGATTCGAGGGGCAAGCGTGTTGCGGTGTAGCTTTTCGGGGTAGTTTGAGGTAAGTAATGTATTTAAATCCTGTCCTGAGGGTATGAAACCCCGGACTTTACATCCTCTCACGGCTTTGGAGTGACACACACACTGGATGACGAGTGTGGAGCGTGCACGAATTGGAAACTTGGAAATATGTTCCTTTTTAGGCAACTACTGAGTTGCGAAACTGCTTTTAAAGCATATGTGTTATAATATTACTATGTTTTGATATAATTGGGCTGTAAGCCACGTTTTGGGCCTAGTGCCGATCTGTTTTAACCCCTTGGGGGCTATTTTTTGATATTCCTCATTTAGAAATTATGATTTACACTCAGTCTCTCTTGTTAAACCGTTTTCACAATCAGAGTTTGTTGATATATTTATTTGTGAAATGAAATACTGTTTTAGGTCGAGAACCCCGTTTATTTATGGTCCAAGTGGCATGTTGAGAGTGTCTGACTGAGTGAGAATGAGGGACAATATTGTGAGGATATTTATGATATGAGAGAGGCCGAGAGCCTAAGTTATGCTTGCCATGATTTGACTTGTTTATAGCGCTTGGGTTGTAGGAGCCCCTCCGAAGTCTATACACACCCCCAATGAGCGCAGGTACCTACTGAGTGCGAGTGCCGAGTGACGAGCGATTGGGAGGTATGAGTGACTGTGAGGTGCTGAGTGACTGTTACTAAGTGATGGTGAGGTGCTGAGTGACTATTTATGAGTGATGATGTGGCCCGAGGGGCGGTTATGATGATATTTTTACTGAGTTTTGATTATGATTCACTTCATTCTTCTATACTGATATTTTGGGAGTTTACCGAGAAACATTTGAAAATATACTCGTTCAAAGGATTTCTATGGAAATTTTCAAACTTATGTATTAAATGTATACTTTATTTAGACTCTGTAATTTTCTATTTGTGAATTGGTGTTTTGTTGCTGTGTGTTTCTTATCTTCCGACTTGATTTATTTTCATTACTATTGAGTTAGCGTGCTTATCATTACTCCCTGCACCTCTGTGTGAAGATCCAGGTACTGGTTTTGAGCAGTAGTCATTTGCGTTCGTCGGCGTTAGCATTCGGGATTTCGAGGTAGCTATCCAGCGTCCACAACTTCTCCATTTCCCTTCCTTCATTTAGTATTTAGTATTTTGTTCTGAGACAGTGTATTTTGACATTAGCAGTGTTAGTAGTATTCTTAGATTCTCGTGATCAGTTGACTCCAGTTTTGGGGAATAGTTTAGACTGTGGATTTTATTATGCTTTGTTAAAGACTTAGAGAAATGTTTATACTTGCTATGGAATATTATTAATGATTTGAGAAACTTTATTAAAATATATGTGTAGTTACGTGATTGTGGCTAGCCTAGTTCCACGATAGGCGCCATCACGACCTGTTAGGATTTGGGGTCGTGACAAAGGTATTTGCCCACTTATAGTTACACAATACGAGTTGTGGCTATGTTGTCCCATGATAGTTACAGAAAAAATGAGTTCAGCCAAGTTGGCCTATGTATGTTTTAGTTTTCGTTGAGTGACATGTGTTATAGAGTGGTTCACCAGGGCCAGTACGATACCGGGTGCCAACCACGCCTCTTCAGGTTTGGGCGTGACAAACTTCCTAGAATCTCACCAGACATGGAAATTGACTTTGGGATCAACGTGTTTCCAGGCACACAACCTATATCGATTCCACCCTATAGAATGGCTTCGGAAGAATTAAAGGAACTGAAGGAGCAGTTGAAGGATCTGCTATAGAAGAGTTTCATCCAGCCAAGTGTGTTGCCTTGGGGTGTACCAGTCCTCTTTGTAAGGAATAAAGAAGGGTCATTGAGGATGTTTGTTGACTATCAACAACTTAACAAGGTCACAATTAAGAATCAGTACTCTTTGCCAAGGATAAATGACTTGTTTGGTCAGATGCAGGGTGATAACTATTTCTCCAAGATTGATTTAAGATCGGGGTATCACCAATCGAAGGTAGGGAGTAGGATATTTTGAAAACACCTTTCAGGACTCAGTATGGGAACTTTGAATTTCTTGTGATGTCTTTTGGGCTAACAAACGCCCAAAAAACTTTTATGGGTCTTATGAATCGAGTCTTCAATCTTTTCCCTGACTCTTTTGTCTTAATGTTCATTGACGACACTCTTGTGTATTCAGAAGTTGAGAGGACTATGCCGATCATCTCAAGGCAGTTTTTGAGACTTTGTACCAACATAAGTTTTATGCAAAGTTTTTGAAATGTGAGTTTTGGCTCGAGTTCATCACTTTCTTGGGTCATGTTGTCTCTAGCGAGGGAATCAAGGTTGACCCTTAGAATATTGTAGTTGTGAAGAATTGTCCTAGACTTACAACTCTGACAGGGATTCACAGGTTCTTGGGCTTAGTGAGGTATTTAGGAGGTTCGTGGAGGGGTTCTCTTCTCTTGCCTCTCCATTGACTAGCATGACGCAGAAGGCAGCAAAATTACAATGGTCTGATACTTGTGGAAAGAGATTTCAAGAGTTGAAATCAAGGTTAACTACGACACCGGTGTTGACCTAACTAGAGGGTATGGATGGATTTGTTGTGTATTGTGATGCTTCAAGTGTTTGAATGGGGTGTGTGTTAATGCAAAGAGGCAAGGTGATCACTTATGCTTCTAGGCAACTCAAGAACCATGAGAAAAATTATCCAATACATGACGTAGAGCTTGCGGCGGTGGCATTTGCATTGAATATTTGGCGCCATTATTTTTATGGGGTCCATATGGACATATTCACGGACCATAGGAGTCTGCAATACATTTTCAAGCAGAAGAAGTTGAATCTAAAAGTGGGATGGCTTGAGTTACTTAAAGACTACGACATTGACATTCTATATCATCCAGGAAAAGCTAATGTTGTGGAGAATACTATTAGTCGGAAATCCATGGGTAGTTTGGCTCACTTGGAGGCACACCAAAGGCCATTGGATAAGGAAGTTCACCGGTTGGCTAGTTAGGCAGTCTGGCTAGCGGACTCGAGCAAAAGTTGGCTAATTGTGCAAAATAGAGGTGAGTCATCACTCGTAGTGGAAGTCAAGGAGAAACGATATAATGATCCGTTATTGGTGCATTTGAGGAGGGAATTCATAAACACAAGACTCTGGATTTTTCTCTTGGCACGAATGATGGTACGCTAAGGTACCATGGGTGATTGTGTGTTCCAAATATAGATGGACTCCGGGAGAGAGTCATGATCGAGGCTCACGATTCCAAGTATTCCTTGCACCCCGGCTCTACGAAGATGTACCATGATCGCAAGGAAGTTTATTGGTGGAATGACATGAAGAAGGATGTGGAGGATTTTGTGGCCAGATGCCAAAAGTCTCAGCAAGTGAAGGCCGAGCACCAGAAGCCCAGTAGTTTGACACACAAAATAGAAATTCCAATGTGGAAGTGTAATATGGTCAAAATGGACTTTGTAGTAGGTCTACCTTGCACACCTAGTAAGTTTGATTCGATTTGGGTGATTGTGGATAAACTCACAAAATCAGCACACTGTTGTCTGTAAAGACCATCGATACAGCAGAACACTATGCTCAGTTGTATATTAAGGAAATATTCAGATTGCATGGCACTCCAGTTTCTATCATCTCAGACTAAGGGGCGCAGTTCACCGCTAACTTTTGGAAGTATTTTCAGCAAGGTTTTGGTACTCAACTAAATCTTAGCATAATGTTTCATCCACAGATCGACGGTCAAGCAGAACGGAGTATATAGACGTTTTAGGATATGCGGCAATCTTGTGTTCTTAACTTTAAGGGTAGCTAGGATGATCATTTTCCACTCATAGAATTTGCCTAAAATAATAGCTATCATGCCAGCATTCAAATGACGCAATTCGAAGCTTTTTATGGTAGGAGATGTAGATCTCCCATTGGTTGGTTCGAAGTTGGGGAAGCAGAATTGATAGGGCCAGACCTCATGCAACATGCTATGGAGAAGGTCAAGATCATTAAGGAGTGGCTGAAGACCGCTCTGAATCGCTAGAAGTCTTATTCTGATGTGCATTAAAGGTATTTGGAGTTCGAAGAGGATGATTGGGTATTCTTGAATGTTTCTCCCATGAAGGGTATAATGCGATCTAGGAAGAAAGTTAAATTGAGACCAAGGTATATAAGACCTTAACAAATCATGCATAAGGTTGGTCAAGTGGCTTATTGTCTTTAGTTACCTCTAGAGATGTCCTTAGTGCACCTGGTATTTCATGTGTCCATGTTGAAGAAGGTGGTTGGAGATCTGTCGCTCATCGTCCCAGCAATTTATAAAGCACAGGCTGAAACAGGTGAAATCAAAGGGCATTACTTGAATGCTACTGCAGGTACATGCGAAGAAATGATCAAAAGAGCTGTATTTGCTAGAGAATTGGGCGTTCCGATCGTAATGCATGACTACTTAACGGGGGGATTCACCGCAAATACTAGCTTGGCTCATTATTGCCGAGATAATGGTCTACTTCTTCACATCCACCGTGCAATGCATGCGGTTATTGATAGACAGAAGAATCATGGTATCCACTTCCGGGTATTAGCAAAAGCATTACGTATGTCTGGTGGTGATACTATTGAAGTTAATGAGGAATTGACTTATGAGGAGATTCCAATTGCCATCCTTGATAGACAAGTTTGAAAGTTGAGGAATAAAGATATTGCCTCTGTCAAAGTTCTATGACGAAACCAACACATGAATAGGCCACCTGGGAGGCTGAGGAAGAAATGAAAAGGAAATATCCTCATTTGTTTGCATCACCAGATAATTGTGTTTAAAAGAATGTTAGAAGTTTACTTTTTATGGGTTGTGTTCAACTTGTAAATTATGCTTAGATGCCTATTTTGGCAATGCAATGCTTATGATGTTATAGTTGGTGTTATTTTTATGCCACACTGCATTGTTGTATCATGAATATGTTGTTAGGAATGGTTTCTAGGGTTCTCTGACAGGTGGATAGGCCAAACTATAAGGGAAACTCCAGCATAATTTTTGGAAATTTGGGGAGTTAGTAAATGTACAACTCTTAGTGTGTGAATGAAGAGGTAGGTCATATTGGATGTCTATGGCAAACTCTAACCCTCATTCGAGGACGAATGATCCTAAGCGGGGGAGGATGTTGGGACCTGTAAAATTTAACCAGGGATGTATGTTTTTATTGTTCCAAGGTAAGCTAATGTTCCACGATATGGTAAGCTAATGCTCCACGATATGTTGGTATTCTTTTCCATGAGAGGGTATTTATCTTTACATGCTAGTACTATTCCATATGTACTAACTTCTCTTTTACCGGGGGCGTTGCATCTTTAATGGATGCAGGTGGTTCCTCAGCAGGCGGTGTTGGTCCTTGATAGCAGCATACCCTCCACTCAGCGGATTTTGGTGAGCCCTACTCTAAACTAAGGCCCATATGCTGTCTTGTTTTCTTGTACATTGCTTTTGAGGTATAGCCGATCCTTATTACCGACATCTTCATACTACTCTTCTATTTCATTAGAGTCTCCATAGGCATATTGTGGGTTGTGTATTGACTAGGGAAAACATAGTAGAAATGTTGTTGTAATTATCGGATGTTTCCACTTCTAAATGTGAACTTGTAATCTTTTTGTGATTATCAATGAAGCTCCTTTAAGTAATGAAACACGATGTTGTATCCTTTTTCCTCTCATTGCTTTTCTCATGTATTTACTCTCAAATCACTCATGTGCAAGTTGGGTAGTAGGCATCAAGTAGTCTTGCTTGACTAGGATATCTCGATTGAGCGCTGGTCGCGCTCCTAAGGTTGGGGTGTGACAAGCTGGTATTAGAGCCTAAGGTCTCTCACAGCCGTGTCTAGTAGAGTCCTTCTTATCGGTATGTTGTTGACCACATCTATAATTAGGAGGCTGCTCGGGCATTTAGGAATGTCACCCTTCTTTAATATTCTAGATCGTTCGATATAGCTTAATTATAAGACTGTCCCTTTTTTAACTCGTGCTTGTTCTAATATTCAGTACATGGAGCCTAGGAGGAAGGTGAGGAGTGGCCAAAGGGAAAATGCTACCCTAGGAGTGGAAGTTGATGAAGTACCTTATCTTACAGGTGAGAACCTGTCACGACCCGAATTTCCCACCGTCGAGACCGTGATGGCGCCTAATGTTGAACCCGCTAGGCAAGCCAACGTGAATATTCAATTTACTGTGTTCCTTTATTAATAGTCGAAAATAGGTGAATTACCACAATGACATGAATAAAAATGTAAGATGAAGCAAGACATATGTATTTCAAGACAAAGCCTTTACGAAATTTCATCAAAAACTAGCCAAACCCCAGAATATGGGAGTCACAATATCATGGACTATCTACGAATAATACGTATAATGGTCTGAAGGAGGTAAATACATCTCTTTCTAAAGTAAATAAAACAGAAATAAAGAAGTGGAAGGGGACGCCAAGGCCTGCGGATGCCTGCAGGACTACCTCGGTGTCTCCGTGTGGACTGAAGGCAGCCTCCTCTCTCTAATGTCCAAAGGGTCCTGTACCGGGATCTGCACAACAAAAGATGTGCAGGTGTAGCATAAGTACAACCGACCCCATGTACTGAGTAAGTGTCGAGCCTAACCTCGGCGAAGTAGTGACGAGGCTAGGACACGACAATCAAGACAACCTGTGCAATTTAATAATATTCGAAAGAAATAATAACAAAAAAACCAGTTAAGTACAAGGGAAGAGGGAAAACATGCTGGGGGAAAGAAATATCAGATAACAGAAATAACGAAATAAGACAACAGTTCAAATATCCAGTTAACATCAGGAAATAACAACACAAAGAAAACAGTGCACGACATCACCCTTCGTGCTTTTACTCTCATCCTCACCAAATAATAAAGGCAAGTGGAAGACATCACCCTTCGTGCTTTTACTCTCATTCTCACCAAATAATAAATAGAAACAACATGGAATCACCCTTCGTGCTTTTAATATTATAACATGGCACAACATCACCCTTCGTGCTTTTACACTCTCATCCTCACAATAATCAATACACGGCATCACCCTTCGTGCTTTACACTCTTCCTACAATAATCAATACACGACATCACCCTTCGTGCTTTACACTCTTCCTCACCCAAAAAATATTAACAACAGAAGTTTGGCAAGGCGAAGTCAACAATGTGAACCACAATAATAGATCATAATATCTTGGCAAAGGAACAAAAGTAGAAATATCACCGTCCCGGCAAGGGACACAACTACAACTAATCTCACTCAAGTACATATACTTACATAAGATTTCTCAACCAAAACTAATACTCAACAATATTCATTATCAAGAATTTCCACCAAATGTACAACAACAAAGTGGAATTCAAGCTATAACATAGAAAATATCAATGAAAACCACATAATTCATAATATCCGACTCACGGACATTCTTGGCACCAACGTATAGGTACTCGTCACCTCACTTATACGTTGAACATGGTATAAACAACATAGAAAGTATGACTCAACACCTATTCCCTCAAGCTAAAGTTAGGCCAAACACTTACCTCGACTTCCACGACCAAAATCAAGCCTCAATCACCGCTTTTCCTTTTGAACTCGACTCCAAATCGATTGTATCTAGACATAATTGACTCAACAACATCAATAAACGCTAAATAATTCAATTCCAATATTTTAGTTATAGGTATTCTAACATTCTTCCCAAAAAGTCAAAAATTGACCCCGGGCCCGCTTGGTCAAAACACGAGGTTCGGACCAAAACTCGATCACCCATTCACCCACGAGCCCGAATATGTAATTTGTTTCGAAATCCGACCCCAAAACGAGGTCTAAATTCAAATTATTCAAAAAGACCTAATTCTACCCAATTCCCTAATTTTTTACCCTTAAGAACATGACTTAGGCCTAGAAATCTAATGGGTGTTGATAAAAATTGAAGAAAACGAGTCTAAGATTACATACCTATGATTTGTAATGAAGCTCCCTTTCAAATATCGCCCAAGTTGGAGTTTAGAAGAAGAAGTTATGAGTTTTCAGCTAAATCCCGCATGGGTTCCGTTTTTAAAAGCAACTGGGCAGAATTATGACTTATGCGATCGCGATTGAGCTAATGCGTTTGCATAGCTACCCTTCCCTACCCTATGCTATGGCATACCTAGTGGTGCATTCGCACTGCTTATTAATTACCCAACCCCCAGCCCCCTAATACTCTATGCGTTCGCGACTTAATGGGTGCGTTCGTGTGGAGTATTTTTCCTATGCTCCGCGTTCGCACCCTGTACTATGCGATCTCATAGTGTTAGCCAACCCCTTCCCTGCGCGTGATGTGCATTCGCATGAATCCTCATGCGTTCGCATAGTACAAAACTCAGACACCAGAAAACTGACCAAAACACCAGATTGTTTCTAAGTAAAATCACCCTGACGCTTATCCAAAACTCACCTGAGCCCTCGGGGCTCCAAACCAAATATGCACACAACCTCGAAAATATCCTACGAACTTATTCGTGCGATCAAATCGCCAAAATAACATCTTAAACAACGAATTTGACCCCAAATCAAGGAAAACTTCCAAAATATCATAATTTACCACTATGGGTCTGAATCACGTCAAACGACTTCCGTTTCTTACCAAATTTTACATACATGTCATAAATATCATGTTGAACCTGTACCGGGATCCGAAACCAAATACGGGCCTGATACCATAGATTTCAAGCATAATCAATTTTTCAAAATCCTTTATATTTTCAGAAAAATAATTTATTTTAAAAATACATTTCTCGGGCTTGGGACCTCCAAATTTGATTCCGAGCATACGCCCAAGTCCCATATTTTCCTTGGACCCTCCGGGACCGTCAAATCACTGGTCCGGGCCCGTTTACCAAAAATATTGACCAAAGTCAACTTAAATCAAATTTCAAAAACAAAACTATTATTTTCCTCAGTTTTTCACATAAAGGCTTCTCGGCTATACGTCCGGGCTGCACACGCAAATCGAGGTGAGATAGAAGGAGGCTTTCAAGACCTCAGAACACATATTTGACTTATAAAATACGGGATGACCTTTTGGGTCATCACAAAACCCGAGAGGTGAAGACATTCCCTCAACTACAACCCCTCCTAATTATACTACCCTTGCCTAGAATGTACAGGTTCCTCCTCTATATTACCTTCTCGTTCCACCTCCAGCCTCAACCTCCGGTCCTAGTGTTTCTTATGGGGAACTTAGGTGAGCGATTCAGATGTTGGCTCATATAGTGGCTTCCTAGTCCCAGATATTGAATGCCACACCTACTTTCTCTAGCCAACAAGGGGATTCAACTAGTTTCAGGGTGAATAGATTTCTTCAGGTGTTCACGGGTACTAAGCCTGAGGAAGACTCACAGAATTTTATTGATGAGATGCATAAGACTATTCGTGTGATGCGTGCCATTGATATATAAGTAGTAGAGTTGGCCTCCTACTGCCTGAAAGAAGTGGCTTATTCGTGTTTGCAGATGCTTTCATGGATCATTTCCTACCTACCAAGATTAAGGAAGCTCGTGCCGCTAAGTTTGAGAACTTGAATAAAGGTAGTATGAGTGTGTGGTACTACCATTTGAAATTTGTGCATCTTCCCAAGTATGCTATTTACATGTCTCCCACTATGGAGGATAGGGTTCACAGATTTGTGCACGGCCTTAGCCCTTTGGTTATCATGAGGCTGTTACATTCGCCTTGAATTCTGATATGAACTATGGGAAGATGGTAACATTTTCTAAAGCCACGGAGACCCAAAAATTGAAGAACATATTAGAGCGAGATGGTAACAAGAAGGCCTGGTCCCTGGGCAACTTTGGGGGTTCTTCCAATGGTGGTAGTGGTGGAATGGAGATGTTCAGGGGATGGTCATTTGGACCGACGTAGTCTTTTGCTCAGTCTTCAGGTAGTCTCTGCCATCAAGGTCAGAGTAGCAACAGTGGAGTCGATTCAAGCATATTTAGGGAAATAAGGGATCTTATCAATAGGGCCAGTCAAGCGGGAGATTCCAGCCGCAATAGAGGCCCTCATGCCCAGGTGTGGAAAGATGCACTTAGGAGTCTGCACCATCCACTATTCTATGGGTGTGGTCTTAGGGGTCATATTCAGAGATTGCTCTTTTCCCCGTCAGAGTGTTGTTAGGGGTATGGCGCAATCGGCTTGTTCATGAGCTACTACTTCTATGGAACCTCTTTCGGCTCGAGGTACTCCAACACCCGCAGGGCGCGGTGCAGCTAGGGTTGGTGCACAGGGTTCGAGAGGAACCAACATGTTCTATGCTATAAGGGGTCGCCAGAGTTCAAAGGCTTCTCCAGATGTTGTCAGAGGTATACTTACTATCCAATCTCATGATGTGTATGCTTTTAATGATCCTGGTTCAACCTTGTCATATGTCGCTCCTTATGTTGCTACGGAATTCGGGATATAATCGAAACAACTTTGAGAGTCGTTCTGTGTATCTACTCCAGTTTGTGAGTCCATTAAGGCCACATGGGTTTATAGGGATTGTATTGTCATAGTGCATGGTCGAGACACCACGGTCGATCTCAATGAATTGGTGATGGTGGATTTTGATATGATAATGGGGATGGACTTGCTTCACTCATGTTTTTCCAAGCTTGATTGCTGAACTAGAACCATGAGGTTTGAGTTTCCAAACGAGCATTGAGTGGAAAGGGGATGATGTTTTTCCAAAAGGTAGGTTTATTTCTTACCTTAAGGCCACGAAAATAATCTACAAGATATGTATCTACCATTTGTTCTGAGTCACGAACATTGATGCACCGACACTTGAGTCCATCACTACAACAAAAATAGCTTTTTGCGGCAATAAAAATTGCTGCAAATACCTTTACCGGAAATTAATTATTTTCCTTTAACTCCAGCGTCGTTAAAAGCTTTAGCGGCAATTATAGTGAATGCGGGTAAAGGTCCCAATTATTTCCACTAAAAGTTTGATCTTTTTTGCGGAATTTATTTACGGGTAATTATATTGGCCAATAAATCTATCCTAAATTAGCCTTTTTAATGGTTTTAGTAGAAATTGTTATGGCCAGTAAATATTCACTTAATGCCGGAAAAAAAAACCTTCTAGCGGCCATGTTCATTACCCTTCTTGTTGCCGATAAAACTATCCTAAAATTGGTAAATGATAATACCGAGAAACATTATGCCAATTTGTTATTTAAAATGATTCCAACATCATTCTTTGGCAGTGGTAACAATATTGTCACATAAATAATAATATTAAAATGTTCCTAAAATTTATTCTATAAAGCACACTATGTATCATTAACAGTGTCAGCAACATAAAAAAATATATACATCATTTGAATCTACTATCAATTGCTTCTTCATTTGATAAGCCTTATTCCACACTACGGTAATTCCAACATCTAACTCTCTAAGGACATCATACTTAGATGTGGTATAATAAAGCATCTATTACGATTCTTAATCGACTTTCGATCTTGAATAAGACGGTACCAGGTCATATGATGTGTCCGGACAAGTTTAAACTAACATGCATTATTTTTGATTTGGGAACAAGTTGCATTTGTCGGACGCTAATTTTGCAGCCATGACATTTGTGGACTGTAGATTCAAATAAAACTGCACAACAAAAGTTGTAAAGTGTAGTGCATCTACTCATGAAAAAGGATTAACTTATCTACAATTAAATTCTAGACTATGAAGGCAAAATGAACCTTGATTCTCTTTAAATTCTCATCCCTAGCTCTTTGTTCATTGAGGGTCACATGTATCGATGCTAGTGCCTATCAAGTCAGTAAGAACACACATTCAGACAAGAAAATTTTTATTTGGTTTTCGAAAAATACAAGGTTATAAAAAAAATTGCTTGAAATCGACCCTCTTCCAAGAAAATGAAACTTAATTGGCACTTTTAAGAGCGAAAAAGATCTTTTCTAGAACCACAATTTTTTCTAGGAAATAGTTATTATTAGCAAGATTCTTCTGGGGAACGATAACTTAGTACCAATTCAGTGCAAAGAAATAACAAGGAATTGGTTATCTTTCTGACGCAATCTTTTTTATTAGATTTTACTAATTTTAAAATAAAAAATTAACAACAAATGAGATAACTCTATGAAAGCTTATATCATCATAGAAAGAACAAGAAAACGTGGGCAAATACCAAATGAAAGTTCAAGAAGTGTAGTTAGTATAGGTCATAACTCATAAGTTTTGCCACATTCGTCCAGTCTTTTTACTGGCACCTCAAGGTTTACCTGAATGTGACTAGAACGGTGCAATAAAAGAGAAACTTCTGATTTATAAAGTGTACTTATCTCTATTAAATCAATTAGTGAAACAATATACCAACCTGGATACCATCGGTCTTTCCATCTTGATCCAATTTAATAATTTCCTTATATAGCTCTATTTTTTCGTACAAAAGGTTCAACAACAGAATAATATTTAAATGCAAGCTCAATTAATTTCACATTATTTACAAGAAAGGAGCATACCTCAGAAGACGGGTACACTTCCATCGGGATCATATAGAAAAGAACAATGTACAGTAAGTCAAATTCAAGTTGATTACGGATAATTTGAGATCAAGAAAAAGATATATAGAACACTCACAGTAGTTATTGAAGAGCTGTCATAGAGAATGAAGTAAATTCTCCATGAAAATCTCTAGTAACTTGAATAGCATATTAAGGACCTCTATCTCTCAAAGTCCTGTAAGCCTCTACAACAATAATTATTTTATTTGTTATTATTTAACCATATTGTTACTTTAGATGTTATACACTCTCAATATGGACTTAAAAAATAGAATATGCCATCCACAACTGCAAATAACCTAGTACAAACAGAATATTGATAATAAAAATGGCCTATCATCCAACTACTTATTTATAAGTAAAGATATCCAAACAATTATTTATATATGGCATGCAAGAAAACAGATTAAATAAAGAGTTATCAATGTGTGTTAATCTTAGAAAGTTCTCGTTTTATGCCTCTCCTTCTCCTGAAATATAAACAATAAGGAAAAATGTTCATTGACTAGAAAGTTTCCCTATTTGGGCTCATGCTAGCGAGGTAATTTTAACTAGAAGGAGCTTCCATTCAAATCCTCACCCACAATATATAACTAATCCCTTTTTGGAATCTCGCACTATATCTTTAAATTTCAACCGTACGCCCACAAATAATGAATTAACACCAATAATTTAACCTGTCAATTGCTTACTAAGTTAAACAACATAGAATTGGATATGATTTCCTATGTTTCGAAAAGTTTTTACCTCTCTTTAGGTAGCATCAGTTCTTTGAGTGGTCTTATATAGCCTATTGTTGCATCAATCTTTTGTATAGAATTAGGTAAAACAAACAACAGACACATGCAATTATATTTCTCCTCATTTGATCTATTGATAAATAGTTTAATTTATGTTACTTAATTGAATAACGTTGACTTTGGTCAACATTTTTAGTGAATGGACTCGGATCTGTGATCTGACGGTTCCGTAAGGTTCATAGGAAAATATGGGACTTGGGCGTATGTCTGGAATCGAATTCCGAGGACCCAAGTCCGAGAAATGAATTTTTAAAGAAAATTATTTTCTGTAAATAATAAAGGATTATGAAAATGAACCTTGATGTGAAACCTTTGCTGCCGGGCCCGTATTATGGTTTCATAGCTCAAAACAGGTTCAATATGTGTTATTTAAGTTATCTGTGAAATTTGGTACGAAACAGGCTTGATTTGACGGGTTTCGGATCAAAATGGGAAATTAGAGTTAATGAAGTTTTGAGAAATCTCATAGAATTTGAAATTTGGTTTGGAATGTGATTTTATGCTACCGAGGTCCGAATGAAATTCCGAGACCAGAAATAGTTCCGTTATGTCATTTATGACTTGTCTGCAAAATTTGAAGCCATTCCGAGTAGTATAGAGTCGTTTGGCGCAATGAAGTGAATTCTATAATTCTTAAGTTCTTAAGTTGATTCAATTTGGTTTTGGGGTTGAATTTTGAGTTTCGTTGTTGTTTTTCATGTTTCGGAAGTTCGAGCGAGTCCGTATCATGAATACAGACTTGTTGGTGTCTTTGAACGGGGTCCCGAGGGGCTCGGGTGAGTTTCGGACCCCTCAGAGTTAATTCCAAAACACCAGATTTTTCTGTCTGGTTTTCTTCAGTGCGTTTGCAGTCCATCAGCTGCAATCGCACAAGAGGTTGGACCTGGGGTGGGAGAATGACCTGTGCGATCGCACAGGGTATGACTTGGCTGGGCCCTTTGTTCTCCGCGATCGCAACCCTCACCCCCGCGATCGCACAAGCTGCCTACCCCCTACCCCCCTGCTGCTACTCTCTGCGATCGCCAGCCTTCAGCTGCGATCGCACTGTGCTTCTTGAGGGTCCTGGGCAATTTCCCTGTGGGAGCGCACTGGCCCAGCTGCGATCGCATAGTACTAGCAGCTGGGCAGTGTATTTTAATACGGGACCCAGCCCATTTTTCCTCCATTCTCATCTTCCTCCTCAAGGTTTTTAGAGCATTTCCAAAGGGTGTTCCACCATTATCATCAAGGTAAGTTAATTCCTTAGTTTCATGATTTTAACATCAATTCCTAATGAAATTCTCTTCCAATTATCCAAAAATTCATAGAAATTGATAAAAAATTAGGGATTTTGGGAAATTATGAATTACTCATTTTTGCCATGAATTCTAGCAAGGACTTGCATAATTATGATCCTTAGACTCCGGGTAGTTGATTCAATTTGGGCCCGGGGTCGAAATTCCAAAAAAACCTTCAAGAATGCTTAATTTTAGGATTTCTTATTAATTCTCCTTCTTTGAGCTTAGCATTGATTCAATTATACTATATTTGGCTAGTTGCGAGCCCTCAGGTGTAGAGTTTGGAGTTTCGGGCGCAATTGTGGTCCAAGGGGTAGATTCGACGCGAGGTGAGTCTCATTTCTAACCTTGTAAGAGGGAGTTATCCCCATAGGTGATGTATATGCTATGTGTAAATTGTTTGGGGGCTACGTACGTGCCAAGTGACGATAGTCCGTACGTAGTGGCTATTATTGTGAGGTCCGGGTAGTTAGGTCCACATCATGCCTTGTATGTTTTCTCGTAATGCCTTATATGCTTTTTCTCGTAGTGCCTGATATGTTTTTCTTGTAATGCTTTATATGATTTATTGTGACGCCATATGTACTATGAGGTTATGTTTTGTATAGTGTTGTTCCTCTAAGGCTTTATGGCAAAATATTGAATGGCAAGGAATTTGTTGTGGAAAGTAAGTATTGTAAGATATTGGGATCGGGCCGTACGCCACGGCAGGTTTGAGAGTGATTATGTGTATATGGGATCGGGCCGTACGTCACGGCAGAGTTGAAAAGCAATTGTAATATATATGGGATCGGGCCGTACGCCACGACAGTGTTGAGGAATAATTGTGATATACATATGGGATCGGGCCGTACTCCACGGCGAGTTTAGAAGGTACCCTATGAGAGCGGGCTGTACGCCACGGCGGATCTAAGAATTTGTGATTATTGTTTCGTTCGGTGGTCTTACCCTTGAAAGTGCTTTATTGTTTAGTTTAGCAATTGTTTGGATTTCTGCTCTTGATATATATACTAGTTGCTTATTTCCCTGACATGCCTACTGTATTTCATTATAGTCTATCATATGTTGTTACTGTTGGACCTTAGTGAGTATCGAGTCGACCTCTCGTCACTAATTCTTTGAGTTTAGGCGGGATACTCACTGGGTACATATTTATTTAATATGTACTCATGCTGCACTTTCTTTTCTTTTCTGTACTTGACTGTACAAGTCCGGAGGCTGGTACTTTTGATTATCAAGCCGGTGCTAGATATTGATAGCGTGGTCATACTTCCCGGTGAGCTGCTTTCCCGGCGACTTCCTAGCAACACCCTGGAGTTCTTTTGTTATATCCTCTGTCCATTTCATTCAGACTGAGACTCTGTATATATTGTAGTTATTGTATATTCAGTAGTTGCCCGTGACACTCGTAATACTAGTTCCTGGCACACAAGCAGTTGTATTTTGGGTTTTGGGCTGTGTATCTGTATATGTGCTTCGGTTTGGCCCTATGCCTTCATATTTTCAAGATTTTTAGGTCGTATTATGCTAGCATAATGTTGATTGTTTAAAATTGATAATTTCCGACATGTTTAGATCAGATGGGCAAGGGGTTATTATCTAGTGTTTATATATTGCCTTGCCTAACCCCGTTGTTGGGCGCCATCGCGACCTGAATTAGGATTTGGGTCATGACAACGTGGTATCAGAGCCCTAGGTTCACGTAAGTTTCACAAGTCACGGGCAGGCCCAGTAGAGTCTTGCAGATCGGTACAGAGACGTCTGTACTTATCTTCAGGAGGATCTGGGGTGTTAGGAAACTTCCCTTTATTCATATCATGTTGTGCAATTTATGATGTACTCAAACTTATTCTTCTATTCTCTCACATATGGTGAGGACGCATGCATCCAATGTTCCTGGTCCGGGAGAGACCGCTGCCCCGACTGCCCAAGGTCGGGGTAGAGGCAGGGGACGAGGGCATCCAAGAGCTACACCAGTGGCACCACCAGAGGACCCTATTATGGAGTAGCAGGATGAAGTGCCTCCAATAGCACCTGCTCCAGTGGATTTCATGACGGGGCCAGGCTTCCAGGAGGTCATGGGCCGTATGCTGAGATTCATGGACTCTATGTCTCAGGCTGGTTTATTTCCAGCCGACCCTGCTACTTCTCAGGCGGGATGGGGAGTCCAGACCCCTACCGCTCAGGCCACAGGTCAGGCAGCAGCATCACGTCATACCCCGGGCACACCGCCCGTGGGAGGGGTTCAGCCCGTAGTAGCAGCCCCAGAGCCCAGGCCAGTTGCAGAGGGTGACCAGTAGAAGATGTTGGATAGATGGACCTGACTTTGCCCTCCAGTCTTCGGGGGTGAGCGGGGAGAGGATGCTCAGGACTTTATTGATAGGTGCAGGGACAGACTGCACAACATGAGGATTTTGGAGTCCCATGGAGTGGATTTCACAACATTTCAGTTAGAGGGCAGAGCTCGCAGGTGGTGGCAGTCATATATTCTCAGCAGGCCAGCAGATTCTCCTCCTGTCACTTGGGATCAGTTTGCTCAGCTATTTCTGGACAGATACATTCCACCTTCTGAGAGGGAGGAGCTACGGGGTCAGTTTGAGCGACTAGAGCAGGGGAAGATGTCAGTGACCAATTATGAGGCTAGATTTTTCGAGTTATCTCGCCATGCCCTTATGATATTGCCTATTGATGCCGAGAGGGTGCGGCGGTTTGTTGCAGGCTTGCATCCAGGTATTAGGGCCTCTATGGCCAGAGAGGTAGAGATGGGTACCCCATACCAGCTGGTAGTCGAGATAGCTCGACGGATTGAGGGTTACCGTACGAGGAGCAGGGAAGAGGGTCAACTAGGTCAGCAGGACAAGAGGGCCAGGTTCACAGGTGTCTTCAGGGGTGCTCCAGCTAGGGGCAGAGGTCAGTTCGGAAGCGACCAGTTCAGTAGGCCTTCATATTCAGCACCTCCACTACCTCCCAGGGGTATTTCAGTGAGGCCTCAGTTTGGTGCCATGCCAGAGCGCTCTTACCATCCACCAACCATCCAGGGTGAACCCAGTAGTTATTCTAGTCATCAGAGATCATCTATTTCCTATTTCAGTGCCTTACTAGAGGGTTCACGCCGCCGTCAGGCTTTTCAGGGTTCTTCCTCTTTCGGGCAGCGGGCTGTAGCACCAGGAGGTTGTTTCGAGTGTGGGGAGCCGGGTCATACGTGGAGGTATTGTCCCAGGTATCAGGGCAAGGCAGTGCAACAGAGTTATCAGCCTAGGAGTTCAGCACCAGCAGTCTGACCACCTCGAGGTGGAGGGCAGGTTGGCAGGGGTCGTACTAGAGGGGGAGGTCATCCAGGAGGAGGCCAGTTAGTTCCTGTTCACTCTAGGGGAGTTCAGTCTTCCGAAGCCTCAGCCAGATTTTATGCCATTCCGGCCAGATCAGATGCAGTGGCCTCAGACGCCGTAACCACAGGTATTATCTCAGTATGTGGTACGGAGGCTTCGGTACTATTTGTTCCAGGATCCACGTACTCATATGTTTCCGTACTATTTGCTCTTCTTATGGATACCCCTCGTGAGTCCTTGGGTTCTCCTATATATGTGTCCACTCCTGTGGGCGATTCTGTGGTGGTAGACTGAGTCTACAGGTTTTGCGTGGTCACTTTCTGCGGTTTCGATACTAGAGAAGATCTTTTATTACTGGATATGATTGATTTTGAGGTTATCCTAGGCATGGATTGGCTATCTCCTTATCATGCTGTGTTAGATTGCCATGCCAAGACAGTCACTTTAGCCATGCCTGAGTCGCCTAGACTAGAATGGAGAGGTTCTTCAGTTAGTGCCTCCAGCCGGGTTATTTCCTTCATAAAGGCTCGGCATATGGTCGAGAAGGGTTGTTTGGCCTACCTTGCTTATGTGCGGGACACCACCGCCGAGTCTCCTACCATTGATTCAGTGCCTGTTGTTCAAGAGTTTCCGGATGTGTTTCCTTCAGATCTTCCAGGCATGCCTCCAGATTGAGATATTGACTTCTCTATTGATTTGGCTCCAGATACTCAGCCTATTTCCATTCCCCCTTATCGTATGGCTCCTAAGGAGCTAAAGGAGTTGAAGGAGCAGCTTGAGGAGTTGTTGGCCAAGGGGTTCATCAGGCCGAGTGTGTCGCCGTGGGGTGCTCCAGTCTTATTTGTGAAGAAGAAGGATGGGTCTATGCGGATGTGCATTGACTATCGCTAGCTAAATAAAGTGACCATCAAGAATAAGTATCCTCTGCCGCGCATCGATGATTTGTTTGATCAGTTGTAGGGTGCTCGTGTGTTTTCTAAGATTGACCTGAGATCGGGTTATCACCAGTTGAAGATTCAGGCTTCTGATGTTCCGAAAACTGCATTTCGTACCAGATATGGCCATTATGAGTTCTTAGTGATGTCCTTTGGCTTAACCAATGCCCCAACAACATTTATGGACTTGATGAATAGGGTGTTCAGGACGTTTATCGACTCCTTCGTTATTGTTTTCATTGATGATATACTGATCTACTCACGGATCCTTGGTGAGCACGAGCAGCATTTGAGAGTCGTGCTTCAGACCTTGCGAGAGCAGAAGCTATATGCTAAGTTCTCCAAGTGCGAGTTCTGGTTGGAGTCGGTGGCATTTTTGGGGCACGTGGTGTCCGGTGAGGGTATCAAGGTTGATCCTCAGAAGATTGAGGCAATTTAGAGTTGGCCACGTCCTACTTCAGCTTCAGAGATCAGAAGTTTTCTGGGTTTAGCAGGCTATTACCGTCGATTCGTGGAGGGGTTCTCCTCCATTGCAGCTCCACTGACTAGGTTAACTCAGAATAATGCCCCATTTCGATGGTCAGACGATTGTGAGGCGAGCTTTTAGAAGCTCAAGGCAGCATTGACTTCCGCACCAATTCTATCATTACCTTCTGAGTCAGGGATGTATACTGTATATTGCGACGCTTCACGCGTCGGGTTGGGATGTGTGTTGATGCAGGATGGCAGGGTTATTGCTTATGCTTCACGACAGCTGAAGGTTCATGAGAAGAATTATCCTGTACACGACTTGGAGTTGGCGGCGATTGTTCATGCGTTAAATATATGGCGGCATTACTTGTATGGTGTATCTTGTGAGGTCTACACTGACCACCACAGTTTGCAGCATTTGTTTAAGCAAAGGGACCTTAATTTGAGGCAGCGGAGATGGATCGAGTTGTTGAAGGACTATGATATAACTATTCTGTATCACCCGGGCAAGGCAAATGTGGTAGCAGATGCTTTGAGCAGGAGGGCATCGAGTATGGGTAGCTTGGCCTACATTGCAGCTGAGGAGAGACCTTTAGCCTTGGACATTCAGTCCTTGGCCAATCGCCTTGTGAGATATGACCTTTCAGAGCCTCATCGAGTTTTGGCTCATGTAGTTGCTCAGTCTTCATTGCTGGGGGAGATTAAGGCTCGGTAGTTTGATGATCCATGCCTTGCAGAGCTTCGGGATACGGTGGTCCAGGGCAGGACCAAGGAGGTTACTTTTGTCGAGGATGGTGTTTTGAGGCTCCACGGCCGTTTATGTGTTCCTAATATCGATGACCCGAGGAAAAGGATTCTAGCAGAGGCACATAGTTCTTGGTATTATATTCATCCAGGAGCGACGAAGATGTTTCGTGATTTGAAGCAGCATTTCTGGTGGAGGCGGATAAAGAAGGACATTGTTAAGTATGTGGCTAGGTGTGTTAATTGTCAGCAGGTTAAGTACGAGCACCAGAGGACAGGGGGCTTATTTCAGCGGATGCCCATTCCTCAGTGGAAATGGGAGCGCATCACCATGGACTTCATAGTTGGGTTGCCTCGGACTTTGCGGAAGGTTGATGCGGTTTGGGTCATTGTGGATAGATTGACTAAATCAGCATTTTTCATTCCTGTGGCTACTACTTATACTATAGAGAGGCTGGCCCAGATTTACATTCGAGAGATTGTCCGATTGCATGGGGTGCCGGTGTCTATTATATCATATCGAGGTCTCAGTTCACTTGCTAAAGCAGAGGGACCTTAATTTGAGGCAGCGGAGGTGGCTTGAGTTGTTAAAGGACTATGATCTTACTATTTTGTACCACCCGGGCAAGGCGAATGTAGTAGCGGATGCTTTGAGCAGGAGAGCAACGAGTATGGGTAGTTTGGCCTACATTACATCCGAGGAGAGGCCTTTAGCCTTGAACATTCAGTCCTTGGCCAATCGCCTTGTGAGATTGGACCTTTCGGAGCCTCATCGAGTTTTGGCTCATGTAGTTGCTCAGTCTTCATTGCTGGGGGAGATTAAGGCTCGGCAGTTTGATGATCCATGCCTTGCAGAGCATCGGGATACGATGGTCCAGGGCAGGACCAAGGAGGTTACTTTGGGCGAGGATGGTGTTTTGAGGCTCCAGGGCCATTTATGTGTTCCTAATATCGACCTGAGGAAAAGGATTCTAGTAGAGGCACACAGTTCTCGGTATTCTATTCATCCATGAGCGACGAAGATGTATCGTGATTTGAAGCAGCATTTCTGGTGGAGGCGGATGAAGAAGGACATTGTTCAGTATGTGGCCATGTGTCTTAATTGTCAGCAGGTTAAGTACGAGCACCAGAGGCCAGGGGGCTTGTTTCAGCGGATGCCCATTCCTTAGTGGAAATGGGAGCGCATCACCATGGACTTCGTAGTTGGGTTGCCTCGGACTTTGCGGAAGGTTGACGCGGTTTGGGTCATTGTTGATAGATTGACCAAATCGGCGCATTTCATTCCTGTGGCTACTACTTATACGACAGAGAGGCTGGCTCAGATTTACATTCGAGAGATTGTCCGATTGCATGGTGTGCCGGTGTCTATTATATCAGATCGAGGTCCTCAGTTCACTTCGCACTTCTGGAGAGCTTTGCACAGCGAGGTGGGTACTCAGATAGACCTCAGTTCAGCATTTCACCCTCAGACTGATGGCCAGTCAGAGCGTACCGTTCAGATTTTAGAGGATATGCTCAGGGATTGTGTGATTGACTTTGGAGGTCAGTGGGACCAGTTCTTGCCTTTGGCGGAGTTTGCATACAACAATAGCTATCAGTCCAGCATCGAGATGGCTCCATTCGAGGCTTTATATGGCCGACGATGTCGTTCTTCGATTGGGTGGTTTGAGTCTGGTGAGGCCAAACTATATGTCACAGATCTGGTGAGAGATGCTTTGGAGAGGGTAAAGATTATTCAGGAGAGGCTCCGCATAGCACAGTCTAGACAGAAGAGTTACGCAGACCAGCGAGCACGTGATGTAGCATTCATGGAGGGAGATAAGGTTATGTTGAAGGTTTCGCCGATGAAGGGCATTATGAGATTTGGGAAGAAAGGCAAGTTGAGTCCCAGGTTTATAGGCCCTTTCGAGGTATTGAAGCGAATTGGAGAGGTTGCTTATGAGCTTGCTTTACCTCCAGCCTTATCAGGAGTTCATCCAGTCTTTCACGTATCCATGCTTCGGAGGTATCACACCGACCTCTCGCATATGGTTGATTACAACACTATTCAGTTAGATGAAAAGTTGGGCTTCGAGAAGGAGCCAGTTGCTATTATTGATAGGCAGGACCGTCAATTGAGATCTAAGAGAGTTTCTGCCGTAAAGGTCTAGTGGAGGGGCCAACCAGTCGATGAGGCGACCTGGGAGTCCGAGGAGGACATGCGGAGCAAGTATCCACAGCTATTCAGCACTTCAGGTACGATGCTACGTCCGTTCGAGGACGAACGTTTGTTTTAGAGGGGGAGATTGTGATGACCCAAAAGGTCATCTTATGTAAATTTAATTAATTGAATAAAGTTGACCTTGGTCAACATTTTTGGTGAACGGACCCGGATCCGTGATCTGACGGTTCCGGAAGGTCCGTAGGAAAATATGGGACTTGGGTGTATGCCTGGAATCAAATTCCGAGGACCCAAGTCCGAGAAATGAATTTTTAAAGAAAATTGTTTTCTGTAAATAATAAAGGCTTATGAAAATGAAACTTGATGTGAAACCTGTGCTTCCGGGCCCGTATTATAGTTTCGGAGCCCGGAACAGGTTCAATATGTGTTATTTAAGTTATCTGTGAAATTTGGTAAGAAACGGGCTTGATTTGACGGGTTTCGGATCAAAATGGGAAATTAGAGTTAATGAAGTTTTGAAAATCTCATAGAATTTGAAATTTGGTTTGGAATGTGATTTTATGCTACTGAGGTCCGAATGCAATTCCGAGACGGGAAATAGTTCCGTTATGTCATTTATGACTTGTCTGCAAAATTTGAAGTCATTCCGAGTAGTATAGACCCGTTCGGCGCAATGAAGTGAATTCTAGAATTCTTAAGTTCTTAAGTTGATTCAATTTGGTTTTGGGGTTGAATTTTGAGTTTCCTTGTTGTTTTTCATGTTCCGGAAGTTCGAGCGAGTCCGTATCATGAATGCAGACTTGTTGGTGTCTTTGAACGGGGTCCCGAGGGGTTCGAGTGAGTTTCGGACCCCTCGGAGTTAATTCCAAAACACCAGATTTTTTGTCTGGTTTTCTTCAGTGCGTTTGCAGTCCATCAGCTGCGATCGCACAAGAGGTTGGACCTGGGGTGGGAGAATGACCTGCGCGATCGCCGCCCTCACCCCCGCGATCGCACAAGCTGCCTATCCCCTACCCCCTCTGCTGCTACTCTCTGCGATCGCCAACCTTCAGCTGCGATCGCACTGTGCTTCTTGAGGGTCCTGGGCGATTGCCCTGTGCGAACGCACTGGCCCAGCTGCGATCGCATAGTACACGTAGTTGGGCAGTGTATTTTAATACGGGACCCAGCCCATTTTTCCTGCATTCTCATCTTCCTCCTCAAGGTTTTGAGAGCATTTCGAATTGTGTTACACCATTGTCATCAAGGTAAGTTAATTCCTTAGTTTCATGATTTTAACATCAATTCCTAAAGAAATTCTCTTCCAATTATCCTAAAAATTCATAGAAATTGATAAAATTTAGGGATTTTGGGAAATTATGAATTACTCATTTTTGCCACGAATTCTAGCAAGGACTTGCATAATTATGATCCTTAGACTCCGGGTAATTGATTCCTTCAAGAATTTTCGAAATCCGAACGTGTGGGCCCAGGGTCGAAATTCCAAAAAAACCTTCAAGAATGCTTAATTTTAGGATTTATTATTAATTCTCCTTCTTTGAGATTAACATTGATTCAATTATACTACATTTGGCTAGTTGCGAGTCCTCGGGTGTAGAGTTCGGAGTTTCGGGCACAATTGTGGTTCGAGGGGTAGATTCGACACGAGGTGCGTCTCCTTTCTAACCTTGTAAGAGGGAATTGTCCCCATAGGTGATGTATATGCTATTTGTAAATTGTTTTGGGGCTACGTACGCGCCAAGTGACGAGAGTCCGTACGTAGCGGCTATTATTGTTAGGTCCGGGTAGTGAGGCCCACATCATGCCTTGTATGCTTTCTCGTAATGCCTTATATGCTTTTTCTCGTAATGCCTGATATGTTTTCTTGTAATGCTTTATATGATTTATTGTGACGCCATATGTACTATGAGATTATTCACCGTAACCTTATTCAACTGCCTATAGTCAATGCACATACGCATGGATCCATCCT
>ML283517.1:7533-40688 GCA_005239495.1 Nicotiana undulata | reverse complement strand
AACACTAAGAAGTCTCAAGTGCATGGAAAATACTCAATAAAATTTCTATTATCCCGGCAAGGAAAAATCATCAATTACAACATCAACAAATGCCCGACAAAGGTCTCATCCATAACCAACCTCGCATCAGAAAATAAAGTTCCAACAATGTAAGCCTCAACTGAAACAAATAACTCAATAACTCTCCACGTCATGAAACAGCATCAAGGTATCACTTTCAATTCACCAATCACTCATAATGCGGAGAAAAATTAAGAACACAGTAAGTTTCATCACAATTGACTCACGGGCATGCTTGACTGANCTCTATACCTAATCCCTCAAGCTGAGGTTAAGCCAAACACTTACCTCGGCTCCAAAGAAAATGCAAGTCAAGCCTCAATCACAGACTTTCCTCTCGAATCCAACTCTGAATCGGGAATATCTAGACATAATGGATTTATTAACATCATTAAGTACTCAATAAACCAATTCCCAAGCCAAATTATACATTTCCTACTGTCTTTCCGAGAATACTAAAATTTGACCCCGGGCCCACACGTTCAGATTTTCGAAAATTCACGAAGGAATCAATTACCCGGAGTCTAAGGATCAAAGTTATGTAATTTATACAAGGATTCGTGGTCTAACAGGGAAAATCACAAAATTCGCAAGAACCCTAAAGTTACTAACTAATTCCATGATCTTTAGATGATTTAGTAGTGAGTTAAACTAGGAATTAATGTTAAAATTAGAAGTTTTATGGGGTTTTAACTTACCTCTTACAGTGGGTGGTCGTGGAAGATGTTGCCCAAGCTTGGAGGCTCTCTAATGGAGGTTAAAGATGGATGAAATGAGAAAACCCCGAAATTTTAGGCATTTAAGAGGGGCTGCCAACAAGGGTTTCCGCACCTGTGACCTCAGGAACGCAGGTGCGGTCTAGCACCTGCGAGAAAATGGTCGCCCCTGTGGAAGAAGGCCTGGGCCCCTTGGCTCGCACCTGCAGAGTTGGGAGCCGCACCAGTGGTCCCGCTCCAGCGGAGGAAATCCCGCGCCTGCGATGGATGTCGCACCTGCGAAGGCTGGGACCGCAGGTACGGTCCTGCACCTGCGGTCACACCAGCTACTGTGCACCAGCATTGGTTTTTGCTGGTTTTTGGCCTCGCCCGGGGTCCGGGAGGCACCTGGGCCCACCCGAGTCCTCGTCCAAAAATACCAACAAGTCCCAAATCATAATACGGACTTGCTCGAGCTCACAGAACACTCAACACCACGCTAAAACTCAAAATCACCCTCCAAAACCCCTAAATTCAACACTTAAGAATTTGGAATTCTAGGATTCTATAACGATGCGCCAAACTGACCCACACAACTCGGAACGACTTCAAACTTTGTAGACAAGTTATAACTGACACAACGGAACTATTTCCGGTCTCGGAATTTCATTCGGATCTCGGGAACTTAAAATCACCTTTCAAGCCAAAGTTCAAATACTTTAAAAACCTCAAAAGTTCATTAACTCCAATTTTCCTCATTTTGATCCGAAACCAATCACATCAAGTCCGTCTAACACCAAATTTCACAGATAGGACAAATAACATATAATAAACCTGTTCCGGGCTTCGGAATTGTAATACAGACCCGGTAACACGGTTTTCACATAATGATTCATTTTCAAATTCCTTTATTATTTTCAGAAAACAATTTTCTTTAAAAATTTATTTCTTGGGCTTGGGACCTCGGAATTCGATTCCCGCCATACGTCCAAGTCCCATATTTTCCTACGGACCCTCCGGGACCGTCACATCACGGGTTCAGGTCCGTCTACCAAAAATGTTGACCAAAGTCAACTTTATTCAACCATTTAATTCAAAAATCCCATTTTTATCAAATTTTCACATAGAAGCTCCCCGTCTACCTGCCCGGGCTGCGCACGCATATCAAGGTGAGATTAACGGAGGCTTTCGGGGCCTCGAAACACAGAATCAGCTGGAATTACTTAGGATGACCTTCTGGGTCATCACAACAATAGCTCATGATGCCCAGACATTATCACTGCCACCATATTGTGGTGAGGTTCAACTAAATCCTCTATAAGCTTATATGACCCAAACCATCTAACACTCAAATCAAATGCAAATCTTGCATCCACCATTGTAATGGTCATGCCACCTCCCACGAGCGATCTAAACTCAAATTACAACATACATCATTTACTGATAGAGAGAACTTACTACAGATAAACATAAGGGTCACACACCTCAGGACAAGCCGCAGGAGATACCCCTGCCTGCTTAACCTCAAAATGATATCTCCCTATACACTTCCGAAAATCATAGCTCTCACGCAATCACTATACGTTCCTACATTAGAACACAACCACTGCCTGCCCCCAAGACATCCCATTTAGCTGTATAAGAACTTGAAGCTGATGGAAATACTAATACTGGGGCTGTGGTCAAGGAATTCTTGAGCTCTTGGAAGCTCTACTCACACTCGTCTGACCACATAGATACTTTCACTGGACACCACGTGTCCCAAGAATGCTACTGAACTGAGCCATAAATTCACACTTGGAGAACTTCGCACAAAGTTTCTCCTCCCTATGTCCTTGTAATACCATCATCAAATGTTGAGTATGCTACCCCTGGATACTAGAGTACGCCAGGATGCCATCAATGAACACAATAATAAAGGAGTTATAACACAGATGAATACACGCTAATCAAATACATAGACGTTGTTGGGGCATTAGTCAGCTCAAAAGACATCACGGGAACTCAGAACATAACAGGAAAACCCACTTCACTCCACAACTAAACTACACGAGAGGTCCTCTAATACTCATAACTCGAAGCCATATTCTAACTAAATACAGAAGTCAATTACTCAATGATTCTCTCTACATCTCCCGCTATCCATTCTTGACACAATCAAACAACCTGAACACATCTAACTATCAATCACACTTACCACGTAGTCATCCAGTCACACGTTCCATCAATAAGGACACAAACGGACATATAAGTCCCCCAACACATGTGCTCACCCAAATGAAATCTCAACACTCTAGCCATTGACAAAATCCAGCCTCAAGTACTTCCGACTGGACCATTATTAACATGTTAAAAATCATAGAAGTCACAAGCCTCCGACGCACAACTGATACCAAGCGCTCGCGTGCGCATTCGAATACATGAAAGGAATTCAAAGAGTTACGCTTTTGGCTGAATAAGAATGGATTCACATGACAAGAATTCAAGAATGTGGGATATTTCCTAAGGGTTCTACATCCCCTCGAAGATAAGTACAGACATCTCCGTACCGATCCGCAAGACTCTACTAAACTAGCTCATGACCGTTGAGTCCTATGCAACCTAGAGCTCTGATACCAACTTGTCACGACCCCAAATCCTAACCGGTCATGATGGCGCCTATCATGGAACTAGGCTAGCCAACACTCATAATTTTCACATTTTTCTCTTCAAATATCTCAATTTATTTTCAATGATTCATAATACGCATATAAATTTCGAAATCTTTAAACAAAACAATTAAGCTAACAGTCTACAACCGTCCCAAAGACCTGGAGTCAACATGTCATGAGCATCTACGAAATAAACTAACTCTGCTATTGTCATATACAAAGTCTAGAAATGATATATTAATACTAAATAAGGAAGGGAAATGGAGAAGCTGCGAACGCTGGACAACTACCTCGAAATCCCGTAAGCTGCGGATAACGAACTCGGATGACTACTACTCCGAATCAGTACCTGGATCTGCACACAAAGGTGCAGGGAGTAATGATGAGTACACCAACTCATTAGTAATGAAAATAAATCACAGTATGAGAAATAAGAAACACACAACACAGATACACCAATTCACAAAAATAGTAAATCACCAAGTCACCATAAGTATTCATCAAATACATAAGTTCAAAAACCAATTTCCAGAAATCCTTTGAAACAAGTATAATTTCAATATATCTCAGTAAAACTCTCAGTAAAAATCAGTTTGAAAACGAAGTGAATCATAGTTCAAAACTCAGTAAAATCATCGTAAATCTGCCCCTCAGGCAAAAATCATTTCTCATAACAATCTCAGTATGAGCCTATCAAGCAACCTCACACTCACTCAATATTAGCCCATCAGGCAACCTCACAGTCACTCAGTATCAACCCATCAGAAAACCTCACAATCACTCAATATTAGCCCATCAGACAACCTCACAATCACTCAATATTAGCCCATCAGGAAACCTCGCAATCACTCAATATCAACCCCGCGGGCAACATCACTCATTAGGTACCTGCGCTCATTGGGGGTGTGTACAGACTCCGGAGGGGCTCCTACAGCCCAAACGCTATAACAAGCCACATCATGGCATAAATCACTCACAATATAGGCCCGCAGCCTCACTCATATCATAACATCCTCACAATATAGGCCCGCAGCCTCACTCAGTCAGACACTCTCAACTTGACCTTCAGACCATAAATATACCGAGTTCTCGACCCAAAAACAGTGTTTTAATTTCAGGAAATAGTATCAAAAATACTCGGAGTGTCAAAACAATTATCAAGAAAAGACTGAGTGAAGATCATAACATATCAAGTGAGGAAAATAGTAAAATTAGCCCCCAAGGGGTAAACATATCGACACTAGGCCCCAAACATGGCTTACAACCCAAATCATATCAAAATATATATCAATATTATTAAGCATAGGCTTAAAAATTGGTTTCGCAACTCAATAGTTGCCTAAATAGGGAATATATTTCAAAAGTTCCAACCTTTGCATACCATAACCTGTGAAAGGATGCAAAGTCCGGGGTTTCATACCCTCAGGATAGGATTTAAAGATATTACTTACCTCCAACTAGCCCGGAAACTATTCCACAATGCCTCTCGAATCAACCTCCGAGCACTCCAAATCTATAATGATCAGACCTTTATCATCAAATTATGCTTAAGGACTGAATTCCAATTGAAAAATATCAATTTTAGCTCAAAACCCGAAATCGGTCAAAACCCGACCCCTGGGCCTGCGTCTCGAATCTCAGAAATTTTTATACCCAAATGTTCTTCATTATCTCACGAGTCCGTACATATAAAGAACGCTAAAATCGAAGTTCGTTTGATCCCTCAAATCAACCCTTGAAGGTCTCATAATCTCAAGCCCTAATTCCCCCTTTTCTATTGATTTTCATGAATTTACACTGATATTAAGGTCTTAAATCACCTATAATCGAGTTATTAAGTCCAAAAAGCTTACCTCAATGATGCACCAACGTTTCACTCTTCAAAATACCTCAAAAACCTCGGAACCCGTACAACAATGGTGGAAAAAAGGTTAACATTCGCGAAGGCTTGCTTATATACTTTCTGAACAGTGGTTCCGCACCTGCGACCACTTAAGTGCACCTGCGGACCCCCACCTGTGGTCCAAGGTCCGCACTTGTGGCGCTCCCTCGAATCTCAGCCTCCGCACCTGCGCTGGTCCTTCCGCATCTGCGGCATCGCAGGTGCGGAAAATACCTCGCACCTGCGGATTTCCCTCAGCTGGTCAACTTCTGCATCTGCGGAGCTTTGCTCGCTCCTGTGGGCCCGCACCTACGGTCAAACTTTCGCAGGTGCGGTTACACCAGCACCAGCAACTGGAGCTGCATTTTATCAAGTTCAAAACTTCCGTTAACCATCCAAAACAATCACGAGCCCCTCGGGACCCCAACCAACCAACACATTACATATGATCATTCAAACTTATTTGCACTCTCAAAACACTAAATATAACCTCAAAACACCAAAATCACATCGGATTCAAGCCTAAGGACTTTGAAATTTCTAAAATCCACCAATGATGCCGAATATATCCAAAACAACTCCGATTGACCTGAAATCTTGCAGACATATCCAAAATGACATTACAAACCTGTTCCAACTTCCGGAATTCCATTGACCCCGATAGCCTATTTTTCGCTTCCGACCGGGAATCGCCAAAAACTAACTTTCGCCAATTCAAGCCTAATTCTACACCGGACATCACAGAATTATTCTGAACACACTTCTAAGTCCCAAATCATCTAACGAAGCTATCCGAGCCACAAAATTTGCATTCTGAGGTTATTTACCAATAAGTCAACTCTTAGTTGACTTTTCCAACCTTAAGGCTATTTTTAAAGACTAAATAACTTAACTCACATTATAACCATTCCGATTTCAATCCTACCAACTCTAACACATCAATAATAGTATAACCAACCTATGACAAGGCAATAAAAGTAAATATAATGCAAATTCTACGGAACGACCAGCCGGGTCGTTACAGTTTGACAATCATAACTGAGATGAATTTGAAGGTGCCTAAGTTCATATCATCTACCATCTAACTAAAGCATGAAAATATTAGTGTTTATGTTTTTCTTCTCTATATTAGTATTTGTTAACCTTGAAAGGAGCTTCTGGGTTGTCACTATGACATTCTCATTTAGTTATTGTTGCATCTGTTGACCTAGTGTTGTTTGAGTTGAACTTTTTTTTTTCATGAATGCCAATAGGTATACTATACACATCCTATTGGGATTAGTTAAAATCTTCAGATACATGTTTAATTCAAACTTACTTCGTATAGTACTTCCCTTCCTTTAATATCTTTGAACTATTGTTTGTCTTTTGTGAAGAATACATACATCTATCATTAATTTATCTTCCATAAAAAGTGGGACTTAGTTATTATGTATTAATCAAGTGATAAAATTTCAAAAGCTGAAGCAAGACTACTTCATCTTTAGATACTAAACTAGACTTATGCTCCCCGTTCTATAAGAAGCCACTACTTCATTTACCCTACATGTGTATAACTAACTGAACATTGCAAGTATCCGTGTTTGACTCTCTAATTCCATTTTCTAGTTTTAAAATTGTGCCCAGTCCTTTCCTTATAATTTGAAACTAAATGTGATCCTTAAACCTTAGGAGGTCTTTTGTTGATAATGTCTGAACATTATGACTTATTTAGAGTTAACACTGTTAGGAGTATGACTCCGTTGATTCCTTAGGAATTCCATGTTTAAATCTGTGAGCCTTTAGTCATGTTGAGAGATTAATCTTGTTCCTGATATATCTGATAACCTCGGTAAAAATGGTTGGCCATAACTGTTTTGTCTTAATCTTTATTGATGACCTTTAAGGTGTATAGTATTATTATCAACCCATGTATGTTCTAGAAGCACATCAATAAGTTTACATTTGATTTGCTAGAGACAGGAACATCTATATCTGTTGTGTTGTTGCATACATGACTAAGTATAGCTTGCCTTTCCTTTGAGTGTGTTCATCCCTAATGTTCAGACCTTTATAACATTCTTGTGATGTTTTTGCTCCTCTCTTATTTGTGTTCGAAAGTCAGACCTTTAAATTCATTTGATATGTATTTTGCTTGGCATCAAATGTAGACTATGTGTTCTTATGATATGAGGGAAAGTATATTTTTGTGGTAAGTAATGCTATAACATTTAGTTTACATTGAAAGGGCCTCATTGGCATTTAAATCTATAAAGAAAATGTGTTGTTAGTGTTTAAGGGTATTTGGGAGAGAAGTTTAACTCTAGGCTGCCTCCCTCGGCACATGCATTGCCCTGGGCCTTGAGTCCCTTGTGAACTTTGAAGTGTCGGGGGATTCAAAAGGGGCATCGACCTTGAGTAGAACTTCCTTTACAACCAACAAATAATTAACACATTTGGTTCTATAAGGGTTTAGTATTTAATGACAACGAAAGGTTTTCAATGTAAATTATTTGTCGTATTAACCACCACATTAATATAACCTCGCATAGCATTTGGATATTGATAATTTCTTGTTCCACTTGTTTGTCTAAGGACATTTCATACATGTTTTAATATACTGAGAATTTAGAATATACATCTAATGACCTTTTTTTTGGGCATGTACCTATTTGGTCCTGCTGAGTTCCTAAGGAACTCAGGCCCAAACCAGTCTTGTTGCATTTTTCGGAAGGTCCAGTCAGCTGTAGCTGTATCAATTAATCGCTGGGCCTACCTTCTTGAGGCCCAACCGTCAGAGTCCAGTTTTCCCCCCTTATTTTCTTCGTTATTAGTTATTACTTCCTTAATTTAATTTGCTGCTTTATTAATTTATCTATTGCCTTATTGCTTTGTCATATTTTGTTATCATATATTTAACACTCATCTATTAGATCGCTCACTTTACCTTCACATCACCTGAAACATAGGAAAACTTTAGATAATATATGTCACGACCCCAAACCATCTCGGCCGTGATGACACTTATCGTGGAACTAGGCAAGCCTCACAATTTACCAACATTTCGGTTTTCTATAATAATAATAATAAAATAATAATACTCTTTTTCCCACAGAAAATTTATAGTTTAAAAGAGTTAAATCCAAACCAAAATACTGAAGTAAAAATCTCAACACTGGGTGTCACTAAGTTACGAGCCATAACTACTGCAATGTCTGAAATAAAAATGAGACAAACAACTGTCTGGAGATAATAAAATATACTAGGGTAAGATAAAGGAAGAGAAGACGAGGCTGCGATCGCCAGGCAGCTACCTCGAAATCTCCGACAAAGGCACCACACCGAATGATCAATAACCGCTAACGGGACCTGAGGTACCTGGATCTGCACAGAAGGTGCAGGGAGTAACGTGAGTACGCCAAGTCAGTAAGTAACAACTATAAATAAAGGATGAGTGCAGTGACGTGCAATAAAATCACGTAAGATTCATAATTATAAAAATATCAATGTAACAACAAGTGCCAAATTAGTGTTCAAGTCAATTATTGCTTAAAAACTCCATATTCAATGGAAATCATATAAGAATATCTTCAACACTTTTCAATAGAGGCCTAATATAAAAATAGAGTGAATAATGATTTCATCAACAAGCCCCTCGGGCGAGCCTCCCAGTCACTCATCATTCAACACTCGTCACTCAGCACTCACACTCAGTAGGTAGCTGCGGTCACTGGGGGTGTACAGACTTTGGAGGGGCTCGTACAACCCAATCGCTATATTGTTGCGGCGTGCAGCCCGACCCAATATCTAATTTTCCACTGCCGACCAGAAATTGCCAAATTTCCAATTTTGCCAATTCAAGCCTAATTCTACCACGGACCTCCAAATTATATTTCGAACACACTCCTAAGTCCAAAATCACCTAACGAAGCTATCCGAGTCATAAAACCCTAATCCGAGATCGTTTACTCATAAGTCAATTTTTCGGTTGACTTTTCCAATTAAATATCCAAATTAAGAGACTAAGTGTCTCATTCCACTCCAAAATCACTACGAACCCGAGCCAACCAACCCGACACAATATAATAAAACTCAACAACATATAATGAAGCAAAAATGGGGGAAACGGGGCTATAACTCTCGGAGCGACCGACCGGGTCGTTATAATATAGGATTTACAGAGAATTAGTTAGTAATTAATCTTTAATCTGCTAATTATAATTTATCCATCTTGTTCACTCACCTCTCTTAGTAGATTTTGAAGCCCAAACTCTATTCAAAAGAGCAACACCGTTTTCAGAAAGGAAATCAGAAAGATTCGCCGGTTTTAATAACAATAAGAAAAAATTAATTTTCATAAAACATGAAAGATACATTAAGGAGAACACACTTCATGGGTGACACCTTCAGCAGAACCTTCTCCCCAACCATGAAAGGTATATCACATACCTTCATGTCTGTGTAGCTCTTCTGCCTAGGCTGTGCCGTGCGAAGCCAATCCTAAATCAACTTCACCTTATCTAGAGCATCTTGTACCAAATCTGTACCCAAGAGTCTAGCCTCACCCGTCTCAAACCAACCTAAAAGAGATCTACACCTCCTCTCGTACAAAGCCTCGTATGGAGCCATCTGAATACTTGACTGATTACTATTATTATATGCAAACTACGTGAGAGGCAGAAACTGGTCCCATGAACCCCCAAAATCAATAACACAGGCGCACAACATGTCCTCTAGTATCTGAATACTGCGCTCGGACAACCCGTCCATCTGAGGGTAAAAAGCTGTGCTCAACTCAACTTGAGTACCCAACTCCGCTGCACGACCCTCCAAAATTGTGATGTGAACTGAGTACTCCTATCAGAAATGATGGAGACTGGAACACCATGCAGTCGAACAATCTCTCTATTATAAATCTCGGCTAACCGCTCTGAAATGTAAGTAGTACCAACAGGAATGAAGTGTGTGGACTAGTCAGCCGATCCACAATAACCCAAATAGCATCGAACTCCCTCGAAGTCCGTGGGAGCCTAACTACAATGTCCATTGTGATCCGCTCCTACTTCCACTCTAGAATATCTAGACTCTGAAGCAAGCCACCCGGTATCTAATGCTCATACTTGACCTTGTGATAGTTAAGACACCGAGCTACAAATCCAACGATATCCTTCTTCATTTGCCTCCACCAATAATGTTGTATCAGATCTTGATACATCTTCGTGGCACCCGGATGGATGGAATATCGGGAGCTGTGGGCCTTCTCAAGAATCAACTCCCGAAGCCCATCTTTATTAGGCACACATATCCGACCCTGCATCCTCATCACACCATAATCATCAATAGTCACATCCCTGGCATCACCTCGCCGGACACTATCCTGAAGAATGAGCAAGTGTGGGTGATCATACTGGCGCTCCCTGATACGGTCATAAAGAGAAGACTTGGAGACTACGCAAGCCAAGACCCGACTAGGATCCTATATATCCAACCTCACAAGATGGCGCGCTAAGTCCTGAACATCAAGTGCTAAAGGTGTCTCTACTGCTGGAAGATATGCTAAGCTCCCCAAGCTCTCTGCCCGACAACTCAAGGCATTAGTCACCACATTGGCCTTCCCCGGATGGTATAGAATAGTGATATCATAGTCCTTGAGAAGCTCCAACCATCTCCGCTGACGCAAATTCAGATCCTTCTACTTAAACTGATACTGCAGACTCTGGTGATCAGTATAAATCTCACAATGAACCCCATACAAATAATGACGCCAAATCTTCAAGGCGTGAACAATGGCTGCTAACTCAAGATAATGCACCAGATAATTCTTTTCATGGGTCTTCAACTGGCGTGAGGCGTAGGCAATCACACTACCCTCCTGCATCAAGACACAACCAATGCCTTTCCTCGAGGCATCACAATACACAATATAAGAACCTTAAGCTGAGGGCAGAACTAACACTGGAGCTGTGGTCAAGGCAACCTTGAGCTTCTGAAAGCTCTCCTCACACTCGTCCGACCACCTGAACGCAGCACCTTTCTGGATTAATTTGGTCAAGCGCGAAGAAATAGAAGAAAACCCCTCCAAAGCGACGATAATAGCCCGCCAAACTAAGGAAGCTCCTAATCTCTCTAGCTGAGGACGGCCTGGGCTAACTCTACACCGCCTCTATCTTCTTTGGATCCACATGAATACCCTCACTAGACACCACGTGCCTCAAGAATGCTACTAAGCCAAGCCAAAACTCACACTTGGAGAACTTTGCATAAAGCTTCTCCTCCCTCAATCTCAGTAATACAACTCTCAAATTATGAGCACGCTCCTTCTGGCTACGAGAGTACACCAGGATGTCATCAACGAACACAATAATGAAGGAATCCAAGTATGGCTAAAATACACTGTTCATCAAATGCATGAACGCTGCTGGGAAATTGGTCAGCCAAAAAGACATCACTAAGAACTCATAATGGCTATAACGGGTCCTGAAAGCTGTCTTAGGAATATTTGAATACGGAATCTTCAGCTGATGATACCGAACCTCAAATCAATCTTAGAGAACACCCTAGCTCCCTAAAGCTGGTCAAATACATTATCGATACGAGGCAAAAGATACTTGTTCTTGATTGCGACCTTGTTCAACTGTTTGTAGTCTATACACATTCTCATTGACCCATCCTTATTCTTCAAAAATAGCACCGATGCACCCTAATGTGACACACTAGGATGAATAAACCTCTTATCTAGGAGTTCCTGAAGGTGCCCTTTAAATTCCTTCAACTCAGCTGGTGCCATACAATACAGTGGAAAAGAAATAGGTTGAGTGTATGGCACCAAATCAATACCAAAATCAATATCCCTATTAGGCGGAATGCCTGGCAGGTCTACAGGAAACACATCCGGAAAATCACAGACCACAGGAACTGAATCAATAGTGGGAGTCTCAGCACTGGTATCCCTCACAAAAGCCAAATAAGATAGGCACCCTTTGTCCACCATACACTGAGTCTTCATGTAGGAAATCACCCTACTAGGCACATAATCTATGGTGCCTCTCCACTAAACCCTCAGAAATCCCGACATCGCTAAGGTCACGGTCTTAACGTGACAATCTAGAGTAACATGACATGGAGAAAGCCAATCCATGACCAATATCACATCAAAGTCAACCATGCTAAGCAATAACAAATCCACTCGGGTCTCTAGACCCCCAATAGACACCACGCATGACCGATACACACGTTCCACAACAACATTATCGCCCACAACAGTACACACATGAAAAATTGTAACTAAAGACTCACGGCTTATGTCCAGAAAATGGGCAAAATACGATGAGACATATGAATATGTGGAACCAATAGCATCTCATTGACAAACTGAAACAATAACTATAATCACGACATCTGAGGCCATAGCATATGGTCCGGGTAGGAGTGCATAAAAACGGGCATGACTTCCACCTGATCGACCTCCCCCTATAGGGCGACCTCTAGCTGTCTGACCCGCACCACTAGCTGCCTTGGCGGGTGGTGAAGTAACTGGAGCTGAAGTCGAGGGCTGACCCCTCTGCTGAGGTGGACCCCCATGAAAACAAGGACACTACCTCCTTATATGCCCAAATTCTCCACACTCATTACAATTCCCTGGTAGGGGGGGGGGTGACGGGGACTGAAGGGAACCCCTAGCACCAAGATAACTAATAGAAGAACCTGGCGTGGAGGAGCCCTGAACTGATGGTGCACGGGATGAACTCTGGGCTAGAAGGGCACTAAATGATGAGTTACCCTAATGAGAACTTTGAGGACCATGACGAGATAATCCACCACGGTGACCAGGACGAGCTGACCGAGCCTACCTGAATGGACAATCTCTGTCGTGGTGGAACTGCCCTCCTGAAGGAACACCACCAAAACTACCAGATCCCCGAGGCCTCTTGGCCTCCCTCTCAACTCGCTCCTCACGACGAACTGACTCAATCTCATGGGAAATATCAACAACCTCCTCCAAGGTAGCACTTGACATCTTCTCCCTGGTCATGAGAATCCAAAGATGATATGTGAGGCCATCTACGAAGCTCCTGATCCTCTCCCTATATTTAGGAACCAACCAAACAGCATGATGAGCTAGCTCTAAAAACTTCATATCATACTGCGTCACAGTCAAATCATCCTGACGTAACTGCTCAAACTAGCTGCGCAGCTCCTCCCAGCGGGACTATGGCACATACTTCTCCAAAAAGAGAACGGAGAACTGTTGCCAGGTACGGGGCGCTACACCAATAGGCCTACGCCTCTCATAAGCCTCCTACCAAGTAAAGGCAGCTCCTGAAAACTGGAAATTAGTGAACAAGACCCTATTGGTCTCCAAAATACCCGATGTACGAAGAATCCTATGACACTTGTCCAAGAAACCCTGGGCATCCTCGCCCTCCGCGCCGCTAAAAGTGAGAGGATAAAGTATACCAAACCTCTCTAACCTGTGCTGCTCGTCATCTGGCATGACAAGGACCACACAATCCTGTGCAGGTACAACCGAATGGGTTGGAAGTTCCCCCGATGTTTGAAGTCCCTGAACAACCTGCTCGGGTGTACGGGCGACAGAAGTCTGAGTGCCTCCTCCGGCCTGAGAAGTAACTGCTTAAGTAGAAACATCGACCACTTGAACAAGTTTGGTGCACACGGTTAAAATCTAAGCCAAGGTCTCCTGAAGACTCGGAATAACAATATGCACAACTGGTTCCTAGGCAGGTACCGCTGGAACATCTGTGGCTGGGACCTGGTCTGGAATAACGGGTGGGTCTATAGGTACAACTTCGAGTTCTGCGCGGGTTACACCCCTACCCCTGCCACGATATTGATCGCGGCCTCGACCCTTCACGGCCCTAGCTGTTGGCTGATCGTCCTGTCCGGTAGCACGTGTCCTCACCATCTGTGAGAGAATGAAACAACAAAAGTTTAGTTACCAGAATCAATAGATTCGCATGACAAGAATTCAAGAATGTGATATTTTCCTAAGGGTTCTACAACCTCTCGAAGATAAGTGCGGACGAATCCGCAGTGTTTCGCAAGACTTTACTAAATCGGATCATGACTTGTGAGACCTATGTAACCTAGGCTCTGATACCAACTTGTCACGACCCCAAACCACCCCGGTCTTGATGATGCCTTTCGTGGAACTAGGAAAGCCTCACAATTTACCAATATTTCAATTTTCCATCAAAATAAATAAATAATAATACTCTTTTCCCCACAGAAAATTTATAGTTTAAAAGAGTTAAATCCAAACCAAAATACTGAAGTAAAAATCCCAACACCGGGTGTCACTAAGTCACGAGCCATAACTACTACCTGAAATAAAAATGAGACAAACAACTATCTGGAGATAATAAAATATACTAGGGGAAGATAAGGGAAGAGAAGACGAGGCTGCGATCGCCAGGTAGCTACCTCAAAATCTCCGAAAGGCACCACAACGAATTATCAATAACTGCTACAAGGACCTGAGGTACCTGGATTTGCGCACGGTGCAGGGAGTAACGTGAGTACGCCAACTCAGTAAGTAACAACTATAAATAAAGGCCGAGTTTAGTGACGAGCAATAAAATCACGTAAGGTTCATAATTATGAAAATCTCAATGTAAACAACAAGTGCCAAATTAGTGTTCAAGTCAGTTATATCTTTAAAACTCTAGATTCAATGGAAATCATATAAGAATATCTTCAACACCTCTTAATATAGGCTTAATATAAAAATAGAGTGAAAATAATGGTTTTATCAACAAGCCCCTCGGGCGAGCCTCCCAATCACTCATCACTCAGCAATCACACTCAGTAGGTATCTGTGCTCACTGGGGGTGTACAGACTTCGGATGGGCTCCTACAGCCCAAATGCTATATCTCTATCTCTAATTTTCCACTGCGGACCTGAAATCGCCAAATTTCCAATTTCGCCAATACAAGCCTAATTCTACCACAGACCTTTGTTGATACCCTATTTTTCCTCAAATTATTTTTTAGTTTGCATATATATCTCCAAAATCAGTTTCTATAAGAATTGGTATTTTCCATAATTTTCTCATATTTTTATCAATTTATTCCTAATTTATCCAGTACTTTTATATCCAATAATTAATCATAAATTGCATTACAAATAATTTCAAAATATTTCTTGGCATTATTTGGCTATAACTGCAATAACTTTGCAATTATAGCCTAACTATATATTTTGTGCTATTTTTACCAAATAATCAGTCATTTATATCCTTAATACTAGTTAATTACTTTAATTTCATCTATTGGGCATCAATTTCATTTTTTATAGTTATTAAACATTTTTATTAATTATTTTTCTATTTTAAATGGGTATTTAACAAATAGCCACTCTTAATTCTAATTTTAGCCTAATCTACCCGGACCCCAACCCAATTAATTGGCCCAAAGCATTAGGCCCAGTCTTTAAAGACACCTGACCCAATTCCCCCATTCAATCCAAGCCGTTGATTATTTCAAATCAACGACCCAGATCAACCCTTACCTAATTTAACCCCTAATGACTACCCCCCTTCTCATTAATTTCCCCCCCTCTCATTCTCTCTCACCGTCTCTCTATATCCCTCTCTCTCTCTCTCTAGTTCTCTCTAGAACCTTCCCCTCCAATGAACTCTGTCTATCTTCTCCGGCCATCTCCCTCGTCGGAAATCATAAACTCCCACCACTCCTAGCCCATGTCTCTCTTCCCAAGCCAGCTTGACATTGTTCTAAGGCCCTTAAGAGAACCTGAAGAGGTTTAACTCCCACCTATGGCCTTTCATGCCGTTTTTCGGCCATCCATGGCCGTCCGAGTAATATTCTTATACTTTTCGGTTGAAACAGGTAAAACTTTGAGTTTTCTCTCCTCTCTGGGTTCTCTCTGAAACCCTAACTTTTACAACTTCCGATTTTTCTAGATCTGTAACAGATCTATACATATTTTGAGTCGTTTTAATGTTTCTTCAAGAGTTTTTCATTTTCCCTAAAATGATTTTTCGTCTTCCAACTAGGGTTTCTCAAACCTTTCTTCAAAAAACGATTTCCTCAAGTTTAAGTGTTATCCTGTGATTCTCTCATATGTTTAAATGGTTTTGTGAAGATCACTTTTTCTTATTTTAAAACCTTAGTTTTAACACTGTATTATAGTCTTGAGTCTGTCTTATTGATTTTTCCTTTCGATTGGTATGTGTATCTGTTGCTCATGAGTATGTTCCTGATTTTTCTGTGATTTTTTCCCTAATGTGCTTATTAGGGTTTCTGACTATTCACTTATTTGCCTATATTATGATTACTCTGTCGATTCGTGTTGTGTTCTATACGAATCCCTAATTCTTTGTGTAATTTCACCTTACTAGTCCTCTTATGATATTGATTTTGGTCTATTACTTGTTCATTGCACTCATTATCATAATGTTGTGATAATTAGTATTATGTGCCAGTTTGAATCCCCGATTCTATGTCTTTCTTACTTTGCTATGCGTACTGGGGTCTTGGATTCTACTTCTTCTTGCCTAATGTGTATTTATCCTGCTTAAATCAGTACTATTTTGACATTTTTTAATCCTTGAATGATTGGGATTAGTACACTACTGCTTTTACACAATATTCTCTACTGATTCTAAATACATCCTTAAACACATGATAGTTTCCTTAATTGGTGCTGATTTCCTGTGATTTCTACCTCTCACTGATCTCTTTTGATGATTTCTTTAATGATTTTTCGACCTTTGAGTTATTTCCTTGCCTTATTTTTGGTCGACTATGCTGTCACATGGATTCTTGTGCTATTTCCTTAATTAGATTTCCTGAACCTAGAACAATTACCCTTTGAACTTAACTCCTTCAATTAAAGGATATGTATGCTTCAGCCTATGCTTCTACCTACTATGTTGTTGTTAAACATGTAATTAGAATATCTACTTTATCTAGTATGTTAAGCTATGCTTACTTCCATAATCAATATGTCTTTATGTACTTGAAACCTGATTCTATGTGAATCTCTCTATGCCTATGTCTGTACACTAGCTTTGGTTAAGGCATGCCCTTACTGGTATTACCTTAAGCTGTTTGATACTGTTACTATGCTGTATCCCAATTCCCTGAACCCCTTAGGAACTTCTAATTGTGTACCTATGTATACCTCTGCCTACTACATGCTTTCCCTTACATGCTATATACTTGTCCCTCAAATCCCATTACCCCTGTTTGTGGTTGATTGACTGCTCTTGGTCCTTTGTGTGATGCTGAACTCTTTTGGTCCTGAGATTGGTGTTTCTGCTCTTTCAAACTGTTTTAGTGGTTAAGAGTTTAGTAATAAAAATCATTTCAATCAAATCTCTTTTTCAAAACTGTTTTCTTACTCAATCTTTTTCAAAACTATGTCAAGCACTCTCACTCTACTCTTAGACCCTTTAAGTTCTGCCCCCATTGTGTGAGCATTGCTTTGAGACCCCTGAGCTCCCTCTGAACTTTGACACACTAAGGCTGGACCTTCCACACTGCACTTACTCTACTGTGGCTATGAAGTTTGGGTGTGAGCACTGCCCGGGATCCCTTGAGGTCCTTAGGGAACTTTGACAAACCCGGATCATGAGAAAGGCTGTTTGGGCATCGAGGACACGGGGATCTGGGCCTATATTGCACGCTCCCTATAGATAACTTCTTATTTTTCTATTTCAATTATGTAATTCATGCTCAATGGTCTGTAATAATTATTTGTAAACAACTCTGGGGTTGGATAGTGAAAAAGGGGAGGGTAATATGTATGTCGTAGTATAGACAAGGGTAGAAACCATGCTCCTAGGTTTACTTTCCTATATGTGCAATATAATTCATGTTTAGGAATAACACACACAAAGCATGCCATGCATTAGATGCCATGTTCCCTAGGATTCATATATACTGTTTTCCAGCATCTCATCATCACTTAGAATGCATGTCTCTAAGGCAGATAATAACATTAACATAAACTATCACTATGTGGTTCTGCCTATTCCGAAACTCGTTTAGAAATCCTGTCCTAGGATACATATGTTAACATAAGCTGCAATCATGTCTCATCATGCTATAACCATGCCACACACTCAAGATCCTGTTTTAGGGTAAACATTAAAACAAACTGTCACTCCTGCCTATTCTGAAATTGTGCATAATTTGGTGTGCATTTAGAAATCCTGTTTTAAGTTATTCTGCATGTTTTTGCTTTAGATATCATGTTCTAGGATCACACTCGCCTAATTATACTTAGCCTAATTGCTGAGTACGAAACAGTTCACTTGGCTCTAACAACTGGTGATAAAATCCTGTATACGCAATACTTAGAACTGCATGCTCTTAAGTATAACAACCTTAAAACTGTTAACACCTCTGATGACTATCATATATGATCCTACGCCTAGGCAAGCCTTAGGTAAGCAACCTTAAAAAATAAAACTGGAACTGTCCTCTTGTGATTACTATCTAACTATCAGCATGCTTAAAATCAGTAGGCAAACTAATTGGGACTTCTTCTCTGAGTTATGCAATAAATCTGTTTCTCTATTGTTATCACTTAGATACCATGTTTTAGGATCTGAATTTAAACCAAGACCTTAACTGTGTTTGAGTCATGCTGATTCTGTGCATTATTTGTGGAGGTATTTGAGCCCCTTTCCTGTTTATGTGTTATCCCCCTATCTGCAGTCCTATTTATTTTTCTATATGTCGCCTTAGAATTTTACCTTTAAAACCTGAGGGTCTGCCTAGAACCTCCTTTATAGGATAGAAGTCCTAAATTCCTCTAGGTCTAATAGGAAGGGACAGGTAACAGCATGCAATAGAGGTCGTGACCAACACTCGCTTTAATTACCTTCACGGGGTGGGAAAGGTAGACATGGATATGATGACCACTGTGCTGATACCACGTGTAGCCCCTCTTTGAGGAGTGTCATACCGAGTATTGCATTGATGTGATCCATATTACAAACAAACCTAGGATACCCGTTACTCCCATAAACATGTTTAGACCATAATTCTTTTCAAAACTATTAGCTACTAACATTCTAAACTACTAACAACATGTGTGTGCTTAGGCTATGAACATTTCAAACCCCCTACTATTTGGACATTAATTGTTTACTTCCTAGTTACACAAGCTCACAAATGCTATTTGGCCGCGAACCACACTTGTGGATGCTGAGGGGTGCCTAATACCTTCCCCTTAGGATAATTTCAAGCCCTTACCCTATCTCTGGTTATCAAATTTAGTTGTAAATGAAACACATTAGGTGCCCTAACGTACCTTAAAATCGTTAGGTGGCGACTCTTCAGCAATATGCAAACCCCTTTCCCAAAAGGAACGAGTTGTCCCAACCAATGTCATAAACTCTTTTAATCGGCCCGGAAAGGAGTGCTCAGGAAAAGAAAGGGGGCGTGACAACCTCCAAAATCACCTAATGAAGCTATCCGAGTCATAAAACCTAATCCGAGATCGTTTACTCACAAGTCAATTTTTGGTTGACTTTTCCAACTAAATATCCAAATTAAAAGACTAAGTGTCTAATTCTACTCCAAAATCACTCTGAACCCGAGCCAACGAAACTGACACAACATAATAAATCTCAACAAAATATAATGAAACAGAAATAGGGGAAAGGGGGCTATAACTCTCGGAACGACCGACCGAGTCGTTATAATATAGGATTTAGAGAGAATTCGTTAGTTATTAATCTTCGCTCCGCTAATTAAAATTTAGTCATCTTGTTCACTCACCTCTCTTAAAAGATTTTGAACCCCGGACTCTATTAAAAAGAGCAGCCCTGTTTTCAGAAAGGAAATCAGAAAGATTCGCCAGTTTTAATAACAATAAGCAAAAATTAATTTTCATAAAACAGTGAAGTACTCACCCAAAAAAAGATCTCCAAAAGGCTGCCTCATTTCAGATTTTTAAATCAAGGTGCATTTAGGCTCACTCCCTTATAAATATTTTTAGAGTTATATAAATGCCTATTCCTTAAAACAACTGCTTCCATAACTTAATCTCATTATTACAAGTCTTATAAAATGTGGATTAGTTTTAAAACTCTTTTAACCCTTCATAACTCTTTTTTAATCTCACATCCTCCTTAAGTCTACATCCCTTTTCGATACCCTCTCATAGATATAGTAAGTTGTTCTTTCAATGGTAATTAAGTATGGTATCAATAACTGATCTCTAAATATTAGTCTAAGTCCTATGGATCTACCTCAGATAAATTTTAAGGGGTGCCTTACACTTTCCCCTTAGAAGAACAAGAACCCTTACCCATAATCTCACAGGTTTGCAGACCTATAAGGAACATGACTTAGTAATTAAATAGGTACCCTAGTATATCTTTAAATATTAGGTGGCGACTCTCTTTCATCAATAACAGATAAACCACAAGTTGAATCCTGTCTAGACTTGTACAAAATAGGGTGCAACAACATGGTGACTCTGCTAGGGACTTCACACTTTGGTTCTGACCTTAGCTGACCTACTAATTTGGCATCTAGATTTCCTTATACCTTGCTTTAATTTTAGTTAAAATTGCAATTACATGCTTACCTACTTTATTTGCTTTTTATAATTATCATGCTTATTGCTGCTACGCCCTTGTCTGTTACTGCTTTATATACACTGTCATCATATTCTTCCTATGGACCCTTGACCGTACACTATCACATATAATGCCACACGATGATTGTCTTTTACACCCCTTCGAACCTTTTTGTCAAAACTCTATAGTTTCAGAGAATGGCTTTGTTAGGTCAACTGACATAACTTCTCTTAGCCTTCAGTCCAATCCAAAAGTAGGAAACACTCTACTTAGTAAAATAGGTCATACTGCATAAACCTTAGGAGAGTCAATCCTTTGCACCGACACACAATTAGGAAAGCCACCCTCATGCCAACGGATCATGCACCCAATGACATGACTTCTGTGGACAGACAAACAAACTTGACAAGACATATAATGATTCGAAGCAAACACTTACTCAAACACCTTTCCTTTTACCTGCCTCAGAAAATAGAAATCAACCAAAAAATCCTTGAAATTAGCATGGTAATGGGAGCACCCCATAAGTTGAAATAGTGGTGGAAGAATATTCGTCGGGAACACGGAGATGAGGTTCGAACACACCTGGGGGCATTAATGTCACGACCCAAAACCAACCTGGTTGTGATGGCGCCTATCGTGGAACTAGGCAAGCGTACACACTCTTAACCAATTCTATTTCTCATTTAAGATATAGATAACAACCTTTCTTAAACCGAAATTCTGAACAACAAGATAAATGAAAGCCAAAATGCGGAAAATAAATCCCAACAACGCGTTTCACTAAGTCATGAGCCATACTACAACTCTTCCAAAATTTATCAAGACAACATTGTCTGGAAAGTAGCCAATAAAATACACAAGAGAAAATAGGGAAAGGAGAAAGGCAGGTCTGCGATCACCAAGCAGCTACCTCGCTCTCTTTGAAGATGATCCGCAGCAAAATGATCAACTGGCACTACCGTGGCCTGGGATACCTGGATCTGCACACAAGGTGCAGGGAGTAACGTGAGTACACCAACTCAGTAAGTAACAAACCCAAACTATGGGCTGAGAGGTAGTGACGGACTAAACCTCAACAATTATAACAGAATCAATGTACATAAACGTAGGCATGCTTTCAGTTTACTAGACAACTCGAAGTTATAAGATAAGTACATATATGAACAGTTTAAGATATATAACTCAACTTCTTCTATATGCCAATGCATCAACTGTATGAAATGCACAATGTACTCCTATTCTCAAATGCTTGTCCACTCAGTACTGTATATGGCTCGCACAGCCCATGAAAGGTCCATCTCAGAATATATACATCTCTGACATCAGTCACTCAATACCGAGGAAGGCCATTCAAACCCCATGGAGAAGATCCATCTCCAGATATATATACTTCTGACAAGATCCATGTCTTGGGACGATCTATCCCTCAATAATATCACTGCGCTCATTGGGGGTCTGTTACAGATTCCGGAGGGGCTCCTATAGCCCAAGCGCTATCATAATCATCAACATAACCGCTGCGGATTGTAGCCCGACCCCATAACTGTCAGTGATCATCAGGCTCTCGGCCTCACTCAGTCATCACTCTCTAGTCTCACACACGGGCTCACAATGCCATGAACTAGCCCGGAACAATGATATGATGTGCCAAATAACAATAACCGAGACTGAAACATGATATGATATGCATGATTATGACTGAGTACAGAATATCAATGAAACAAATGAGATGACAGCAAGAAACAACCACTCGAGTCTCAATAGTATCAACGTGAAGCCTTAACATAATATCCAGCATGATTTGTAGCATATTTACTTAATCACATTGAAAGAAACAAGGATATCAACAAGAAAGAATCATGAAGCGGTGCCATGGAATGAACCAGGCCATAACTCTCATGGTGCACGCCCGTCACTTGGCATGTGAGTCACCTCAATTCTAATCATATAACACGTAGTTCGGGGTTTCGAATCCTCAGAACCAAGTTTGGAAGCGTTACTTACCTCAATCAAGCCAAAACCCTACTCCGCAATGCCTTTGTCACTCAACTTGGCTATCAAACACTCCGAATCTATCCAAAATCAATACATTACCATCAATACATGCTAAAGGAATGAAGCCCACATAAAAATTATCAAATTAGACCAAAAATCCCGAATTCGATCAAACCCAGCCCCCGGGCACGAAATCTGATAAAATTTACAAAAGGAAACCCATTCACTCCCGAGTCCAACCATGCCGATTTTAACAAAATCCGACTTTGAATCGACATTCAACTCTAAAAACATATTTTATGAAATATCTACAATTTCCCCCCAATTTCAACCCCAAAGTACTAATCAAATGATGAAATTAGTCATATATTCATGTATTTTAGCCAAATCTGAGTTAGAATCACTTTCCCCGATGACTTTCTTGAAAAACCTTCAAAATATCATCACCACCCGAGCTCCTTAGGTCAAAATATGAAATAAAACTCTGAACCCCGTATTTATAGTGCACCCCTCGGATCCTCACTTCGCTGACCGCCAAAGATTACCGCCGTTGTGCCCGCCTCTCCGCGATCCGCGGAATTCCCACTGCGGCTGCAAAAGTCTCTAGCTCCTACGGTCGCGACCAATCTTCCGTTGTCCGCGCCAACCTCCACCGCTAACTGCGGAAATCCTGCTGCCTCCACGGAATTCCACCGCTGTCCACGCCACTTTTGCGCGGTGTGCACTCCCTAACTTCAGAGATCCAACACCAACATCATCAGCAGCTGTTTTCAACAGCTAATTTCATCTGATAACTATCCTAAACACACCCGAGGCCCTCGGGACCTCAACCAACCTCACAAACACATCCCATAACATCATTACTTAGTTGAACCTACGAATCACTCAAAACAACACCAAAACATCAAATCAAACTCGAATTCAAACCTAAGAACTTATAACTCCTAAATTCCACAAACGACGCTGAAACAAATCAAACCTTGTTCAAATATCCTCAAATTTTGCACAAAACTCAAATATAATACAACGAATCTTTTCCAACTTTTGGAATTCCATTCCGACCCCGATATCTAATTTTCCACTCCCGACCGGAAATCCCAAATTTCCAATTTCGCCAATTCAAGCATAATTCTACCATGGTCCTCCAAATAACATTTCGAACACACTCCTAAGTCAGAAATCACCTAACAGAGCTAACATGACAATAAAAATTCAAATCCGAGACTGTTTACTCATAATCAATATCCGCTTGACTTTCTAACTTGAATTCCTAAATAAGAGACTAAGGGTCTCATTCTACTCCAACACCACTCTGAATCCTAACCAACCAACTCGATGCAATGTAATGAAGCTAAAAAATCATAAAGAATAAGAAACGGGGAAACAGGGCTATAATTCTCGGAACGACTAACCGGGTCGTTACAATTAACCACATTGCTAAATATCCGAGAAGACAAGGTACTCGATCACATGTTGATAGAATTTTGGGATCCGGCTAAGGTGGTGTTCAAATTTGCTGACTGTTGGAAGAAGTCACAAGTTTCATGAAGTTGTCTTCAACGAAAGAAAGCCAGTATGGCCAGTTACTATGATCGGTTACCGGTTCTTGAATGCCTTAGGCATTGCCAACAGTAGGAGTCTCAGAAGCATCAAGGACGGATGGGTGAGCCTCAACCAACTGTTTGACAGATTTGGGCACCGTGAAAGCTACGAATGGTATTTAGGGAGTTTCATTGTTACCAAAAGACATGGAAGAGTCTCAAGCCTATCACTTTAGCAATGACACTATTGGGATTATTGGTCTTCCTGCAGTGAAGGGGCTGTATCAATGGCACTGTTAGGATTTTTGGTCCTAAGACAGTTCAAGAGGATCTATGACGTGCCTTTGTGGATAAGGACAACTCTATACGAGGATGAGTACAATGGATAGATTCAAATTCCCAAGATAAGAAGGCTACAGGAAGAGTGGAGCGACCTGGTCACAATGCCTATGGGTCAAAACCGTGGTGTACTCCTGAATATTACGCTTGGATTAACAAAGAAGAAGCACTGCCCTAGCTAAGCAGAGAAGGCATATCCTGGTTAGAGGATGCGGTGGCTGATTTACATATTTACCATGAGATCCTGCCATATTTTCTTGGGACCACTTCGATGCACCGTCTGGTGGTCCCGGGATCCATTGACCACATGTTGCCACCTGTAGAAGAAGATGACCGGGCTCAAGTACAGATCCAGAAGAAGATCTGGAGAAGGAGTATGAATTCAACGATGATGATGAGGAATTTGTGGAAGACCTGGAGAAAGATCCGGAAAAGGAGCCAGAAGAAGAGAACGATATGGGAAACGACTCAGGAGACGGTTATTAAAGTTGGTTGATTTTCTAACTTTCCCACTTTTGTGCCCTTATCCCTAGTTTTCTCTTTTACTTTCCAAAAAGGGCAAGTTGTTCAAGCCCATGCAGTTCTACAAAACATTGATGTAACCCTTGTTCTCACTTGTATCATTCCAAATTATCAATGATAACAAATTGCTTTGGATCTAAATGTGTCAAGTATAAATGTTTGTCAAATCCCTGTGAATTAGTCCTACCTCCGGCAATGAGAGGTCCCTGCGAATTCTAGGAAACGCGCTAGTTGTAATGCACGAAGTATTTGCTCTTTGTGACTTCCTTCTTGTATAAATGAAGAAACTGACTCTTGTTACTTTTTCTTTTCTTTACTCTTATTTTTCTTCTTATTTTAATTATTATCAACAAAAGAAAAGAAAGTTGGTTTGCGTCGACCAAAACTGGCGGAACCACCATACAATCTAAGGTCAAAAGGAAATATGCCAGCCGCAGAAGACCCAATTGAACATTCTCTGGTCATAGCCGACAGTCCGGGGCGATCTGGGGAAAACGACAACACCAGGAATGATGAACACGTGGCCATGATGGCCCAGGAAATGTAGTCTTTAAGGGAGGAGGTACAACATATCACAGAACTGGCACACCTGGCCGTGACAACACTTCCTAAACCACCTCAATTCTCTTCTTTGGATTCACTCCCTCACCACTTTCCTTTCACATCATGTCAAAACAACAACACCCCAACTTCAACTCCTACCACTCAAGTCATACCTCCAGTAACCCCCCATAACCCACCAAATCCCTATATTCACACTCCCTATATACCACAATACACTCAGACATCACATAACCTACCTATTATCACTAATGAAACTACCCTTTCTGTATATTCCATTTATGAACCTACCTTTACAGCACTTGTCATGGCCAGGGTGCCTTATGAAATTGACCAATACGCCAAGATGGATAGAGATTCCATGCGTAAAGAAAAAGAGTTAGTATCTGAGCAATTACAAATGTTAAGAAGGTAAATAAAGAGCCTCCAAGTTGGCCGGGGAAGTGAAGGTTTGGACTATGAGGGTCTGTGTATTCATTTAGATGTGGATATGCCAGTAGGATACAAAACCCCAAAGTTAGATATCTTTGATGGGACGGGGGAAACTCACGAACATTTGAGGGCGTATTGTGACAAGTAAGTTAGAGTGGGGAGGAATGAGAAGCTAAGGATGAAACTATTTATAAGAAGTTTAACGGGAGAAACACTCACCTGGTATACTCGATAGGATACGCGAAATTGGAGAACTTGGCAAAATATGGCAGAGGACTTCATGAATCATTTTTGATTCAACACAGAGACCACTCCTGATCGGTTCGCACTGGTGAACCTGCGGAAAAAACCATCTATGTCATTCCAACACTACGCACGCCGGTGGAGGTTGGAGGCCGCTAGGGTGCAACCTCCGTTGGACGACGTGAACTAACTAAGTATTTCATCAAAGCCCAAGAGGGAATATACTTTGAAAAGATGACAGGAATGATGGGACAGAAATTCCCCGAGCTGGTCAAGATGGGAGATTTCTTAGTAGAGGGCATAAAATCTAGTACAGTACAATCTATGGCAGCACTGCAAGCGGCCAACAAAGCCATCTAGTCACGGTCAATCAGTAGCATAAAGAAGAAGAAAGAGGAGATCTCCACAGTCGTCCCTTACTACCAACCCAACCCACATCACAGAAGCACCTCTAATTCCCCAAACAACCATTCACCACCACCCACTTACACTCCAGTCTATAGTACCCAGCCATATTACCACCCTCGACCACAATACAACCCTCCTCAAGCTAACAACAACCAAAACCCACAACGAACATACGCTCTTGTCCAAACTACTAATCATCAAAACCGCCATGCTAATGCATCACGCTCTCGTCCCAACTTTGAAGAGAGGGGTCCTAGAACTTATACCCCACTTTCTTAGCCTCTGGCGCAATTGTTCAATATTGAGAAGAGTATGGTAGATACACCCAGTCGAAGAAAGGGTTCTTGAACACCCCTAGAAGTATTTTGATGCCACTAAAATATATGTGTACCATTCCAATGTACCTGGGCATGGTACTGAAGATTGTTTTAATTTAAAAAATGAAACGAAAACCCTGATCAAGAGCGAAGCCATTCAGTGCACTCCGACGTCGCCCAATGTAACATGATCGCATTGGACGAAGAGTATGACCTAAAGGGAAGAATTGTCACTATAAGAAATGCAGAAGCCGCCAGGATCCCTCCTCAAATGACTCCAATTGTTACAGTACAACTGAGGCCTACAGTAACGGTTCATAATTATCCGCAGCAACCTACCGGTGCTATAAGAGACGAAGAAAGCCGGGAATATAAAATCGTCCTATAGATTTACCAGCAAAAATAAAAGGCCAAAATGACAGACTCTGGTGGAGTCTATGGTATGACTAGGTCTGGAAGATGCTACGCTCCTGAAGATACCAATCTAGGAAACCTGCGGAGAGAATAAATTCCAAAAAGGAACATAATAGACCCAGAAGCCACCGAGTTTTGGAAAAGAACGACGAGCAAAGAGTATTCTATGGAGGAGCAGCTGAAGAAAACTCTAGCATAGATATCAATCATGGATCTATTAATGAGCTCCGACTGTCATAAGGACGCGCTGTTGAAAGGACTAACTGGGGTAGGTGTACCAAGTAACACCATTAGTGAGGTGTTGGCCGCGACAATTGGGAAAGTGGTCGAAGAAAACATGAACACTTTCAGAAGAGACGAACTCTCTATCGAAGGCGCAAGTCACTATAAGGTTCTTTACATCACTGTCAAATGCGGGGACAAAGTGGTGTCCTGGGTATTGGTTGATGAAAGGTCAGGAAACAACATTTGTTCTCTCTCCACTCTACGAGAGTTGGGAATGCATTTGAGGGAAGTCAAGGAAAGCCACGTAAGGATGAGAGCCTTTGATGGTTAGCAAAAATGATGTTATTGGAGAATTTTATTTAGTCTTGCAGACCGGGCGAGTCGATTTTTTGATGTTGTTTCAGGTAATGGACATCTCCTTTTCCTACAACTTTCTACTCGGCATGCCCTAGATACATATGTCAAGGGCCATGCCATCCACTTTGCACCAATGCATGAAATTTGAATGGGGATGTCAGGTGATCGTGGTTCATGGTGAGTGGGATCACTCTTCCTATTTGGAGTGTGTTGTTCCATTAATTGAAGGGCTAGAAAGAGTTGCCTCCCACACTGTGGAAATCATGCAGAATACCAAGGTGGAGAAGACTGTAAAAACTTGGGAATGCAGTCGCCGTAGAGATCCCAGACGGCTATGAGGGAGATAATGAAATATGGATACAGGCCAGGAATGGGGTTGGGAGCCAAGTCATACGGAATCACAAAGCTAATTGAAATAATGGGCAGAAAGGAAGGGCTGTCATAGGATATCATCCTCCGGAAGGGAAAGCTCACACTGTTAGCTTTGGGAAAAGGTTTTTGTTCCATAGCACGTTGCAAGTCTGGGAAAGAGTTCAGTACCCGAAGATAATATCATCGACGGGATGGGATAGTTGTTCCTGAATATGATTGAAGAATTCTATGACGAGGCTGGCATCAAGGGACCGATTATTAGGGAGGCCGAACCAGGGGAAGAGCTACAGAATTGGACCGCCAATCCATCTTTGTTTCACCAAGAGTCTTGATAGTATGGAACTGTAAAGGTTTTCTTTTGAAAAGAGCACAATCAATTGAGGCTTGTACTATGTCTGTACCTTTTTGTCATCTGCCTCTCGTGAGTGCTTAAGACGTTCCCCTTTTGATGAAATAAAAGAATTATTTTCTCAAATATTTCAACTTTATTTACCGCTTTATTTATACTTAGCTTTTCTTTTCAGTAATCAAACCGCGAAAAATCCGCGTTACACGATCATGAAATGTAACAAAATTGTCAAGTGCACTGACCCGAATTACGAGGAGTATGACGAGAGCATGATGCCCGACAAACTCCCACAGGAGATCGAGCAGTTGAAAAGTCAGAAAAATCCCAAGCTCGAAGAAACAGAAGTGGTCAATCTTGGAAGTGAAGAAAATGTAAAAGAAACCAGAATCAACATTCACCTAGAAGCTGAGTAGAAGGAAAAACTGATTGAGCTCCTCCAACAGTACGTCGATGTGTTCGCATGGTCCTATGATGACATGCCGGGATTAAGAACCGACATTGTCTCGCATCGACTGCCCACCGATCCTACTAGACTGCTGGTCAAACAGAAACCCAGAAAGTTCAAACATGATTCAAGCCTAAGGATAAACGAAGAAGTGACCAAACAGATAGAAGCAAATGTGGTAAAAGTCACCAACTATCCAGGCTGGTTGGCAGACATCGTCCAAGTACACAAGAAAGACGAAAAGATCAAAATATGTGTGGACTACAGAGATCTCAACAAAGCTTGTCCAAAGGACGATTTCCCTTTGTCAAATATCCACATCCTCATCGACAACTGCGCAAGCATGAACTGTAGTTGTTTATGGATTGCTTCGTTAGGTACCATCAAATCTTAATGCACGAGGAAGATGCAGAGAAGACGGATTTAACCACACCTTGGGGAGTTTACTATTATAGAGTCTACTATCAAGAAGAGGGCCATGACGATTCTCTTTCACAATATGATTCATAAGGAGATTGAAGTGTATGTGGATGATGTCATCATAAAATCTTGAAAGATCTTGGAGCACTTGGACACTTAAGGAAATTTTTTGAATACATGCGAAAGTATATTTTGAAGTTGAACCCAGCAAAGTGCGCGTTCAGAGTCCCCGCTACAAAATTATTGGGCTTCATTATAAGCAAGAAGGGGATAGAACATGACCCATCAAATATCAAGGCCATTCAGGAATTACCGCCACCAAAGAGCAAGAAAGATGTCATGAGTTTCCTAGGAAGGTTGAATTATATATGTCGTTTCATAGCCCAGTCTATGGTAATTTGTAAACCAATTTTCAAATTGTTAAAGAAAGATTCCGCCACAAAATGGACAGTAGAGTGCCAGAAAGCCTTCGACAAGACTAAGGAGTATCTCTCAAATCTGCCACTGTTGGTTCCCCCCGAACTAGGGAAGCCATTGTTGCTCTATTTGTCCGTTCTGGATAACGCCTTCGGCTGTTTATTAGGGTAGCATAATGAAACTGGGAGAAAGGATAAGGAGATCTACTACTTAAGTAAGAAGTTCACGCCATGCGAGGCCAAGCATACCTTGATAGACCACACTTGTTGTGCTCTGACTTGGATTGCTCATAAGCTAAGGCATTACATGTTGGCATACACGACATATCTGATATCTCCGCTCGACCCACTCAAGTACATTTTCCAGAAGTCAATTACTGAAAATCTAGCCAAATGGTAGATTCTCCTCAGCGAATTTGACACTATGTACATAAATCAGAAGGCTATCAAAGGACAAGATTTAGCCGACCACCTCGTAGAAACTCCGGTGGATGGAGATTAAAAATTGCTTACTACATATTTCCCCGATGAATAAGTACTATTTGATGGAGAGGGTATTACCGAATCATACCCTGGATGGAGGTTGTTTTTTCCATGGAGCAGCAAATTTCAAAGGAGTCAGAATTAGGGCAGTCCTGATTTCGGAATCTAGACAGCATTATCCAGCATCGGCAAAGATAAGATTCCCTTGCACCAATAATATGGATGAATATGAAGCGTGCATCATTGGAATTAGAATGGCAGTCGACATGAACATCAAAGAACTTTTTTCCATGGGAGATTCCGATTTGTTGATACACCAAGTCCAAGGGGAATGGTCCACCAAGAATGTCAAGAATATGTCGTACCTACACTACATGAAGGATATGTGCAAGTAGTTCACAGAGATTGAGTTCAAGCACGTCCCCATGATTCAAAACGAGTTCACTGATGCCAATGCAACCCTATCATCTATGGTTTAACATCCAGACAAGAACTACATCGACACTATCGAGGTAGAGATCAGGGATCAACATGCCTATTGCTTCCATGTAGATGAAGAACCTGATGGTAAACTATGGTATCATGACTTCAAGAGATTCCTGGCAACCAGAGAATACCTGGAATATTCTTCTAATGGTCAAAAGCGAGCCCTCACAAGAGAGCCCTCAAGAGGTTGGCAAACCACTTTTTCCTCAACGGGGAAGTCCTGTACAGGTGGACCCCAGACCTAGGTTTGTTGAGATGTGTAGACGCTGTTGAAGCAACCAGACTGTTGGAAGAAATACATACAGGGACGTGAAGACCCCACATGAATGGGTTCACATTAGCCAAGAAGATTTTGAGAGCTGGATACTTTTGGATGACTATGGAAAGAGACAATATCCACTACGTGCAGAAGTATCACCAGTTCTAGATTCACAAAGAATTCATCCCGTTTCCACCAAATGAGTTAAATATAACAGGTTCACCTTGTCTGTTCGCCGCCTAGGGCATGGACGTGATTGAACCTATATAGCATACCGCATCGAACATGCATCGCTTTGTCTTGGTAGTTGTAGAGTATTTCACTAAATGGGTCGAGGTATCTCCTTACAAGGCCATAACAAAGAAGGTAGTAGCATATTTCATCCGTAACAACATCTTCTGCAAATTTGGGATACCGAAGTCTATCATCACTGACAATGCAGCTATCCTCAACGGTGACCTCATGAGAGAAATCTGCGAGAAATTCAGAATCGTCCACCGCAATTCCATAGGCTACATAACACATATGAATTGGGCAATCGAGGTGGCCAACAAGAATGTCAAGAGAATCCTGCGGAAGATTGTGGACAATCACAGAAAATGGCACGAGAAATTGGTATACGGCACCGCAACAGTGATACCCACGGAAGTCGAGATACCGTGTTTAAGGGTCATTCGAGAGGCAAAATTGGACGTCGCAGCATGCTGGTCAGGTAGGAATAACTTATGCTCGTTGATGAGAAAAGAATGGATGCGGTATGTCATGGTCAGCTATACCAGAACAGGATGGCCAGTGAATTCCACAAAATAATGAAGCCTTTCCAATTCACACCGGAGCAATTGGTTTTGAAGAAAATCTTTCCCCATCAAGAAGAAGCCAAAAAAAAAGTTCGCACCAAACTGGCAAGGTCCTTATGTGGTTCACCGAGCACTATTGGGTGGATCTCTAATCTTGACAGAAATGGATGGAAGATTCAACACGACGCCTTTCAACTTAGACACAGTCAAGAGATTCTATGTTTGAAGACAAATATATTTCGGTTTTGATGGAACAGAACTACGTTCAACTTGACTTCCCACGGAGGAATACATAGGCAACCCACGTAGGGTTCGACTTCTCTCCGCCCCTTTTCTCTTGTAATAGATAAACCAAATATCACTTTTTTATGTTGCTCAGGAACTACGCTGACTTGATTTCCTCATAAAGGAATACATAAGCAATCATCATCGGATTTAGTCGTCTATTGTAATTGAACCACGTTCTAGCATAATTTCAGTTGGATACGTAGGCAGTGTGAGTTAGACTCGACCATTTTCATTCTTAATCTCATCATTTTACATCTATTGTAATAGAACTATGCTTTGACCTGATTCCATTTGGATACGTAGGCTACCTAAGTCAGGCTCGACCGCCTTCATCATAACCCACGAACTACGTTTAGACTTGATTCCGTTTTGGATACGTAGGTAACCTGAAAGGGTTCATTCATAACCTTAGGAAAGCCTTGTAATGCATTAGTTCAAATTAGGACGCAATCGCAACAGCAAGCAGCTGCGTTGTCGGAAGCATCACGGAAGGCCGACATAACCAGGATAAAGTTTTAAAAATGATACGCTCGCGTGTGGAGAAACTTTCGTAACATGTCATAATTCGGAATAACAACATTTTCCTTAAAACACATTATTTTTGAAATGTTTTCTAATATATATATATATATATATAT